>SRPS01000056.1:0-124001 GCA_018360175.1 Claviceps arundinis | reverse complement strand
AGCTTTCCCTGTGGCTGAAATCGCGAGGATCAGTCAATTCTGGCTTTCTCACCAAGTGGAAGGTCCAGACGAACATGCCGCTCTGTAGATAGCCAACCATGAAGCCCGTTTCATCAAAGTTCCAAACGTTCTCGGGGAGGATGCCTTCTTGACTTAGAAATCGACACCAGCCATCATAGAAGGACTCCATAGTCGCTCTATTTTCCTCAGTCTTTCGTTTAGCATCACGAGAATGCGTCGCAGTGCGCTTAAAGATGTGAGCGTTTCGCTTGATAAATCGCTGTGCCCATATATGTGAAGCTCTTTTACCAGGTTGATCAGCTCCTCGAGCAGCGAAGATCACGTTGGCATGCTGCACGAGAGACCGGCTCTTAACGTGGTGACCCTGAGATATCCGCCGGTGTGCCCATCAAGACGGCTTCTTCTTCTGGCGACAAAGCTTTGTTCTGACCGCCGTTCGCTTGGACAGGTTGATGACCTTGAACTCGTGATCTCAAGCGTTTGTATGGTACCTGTAACGCCTTAGAAGCTTCAATCGTCGTCTTGTAGTATCGGATTCGAAAAGGTCTGCGCCAGCGACAGTTCGTTCTTCAAGATTTTAGCTGTTGAAGCGCAGGAATTTGAGGGAAATTAGAAGCCGTAAAGGAAAAATCGTTATATCGAGGTTCTGCACTAGGGAAGGTATGTACCTAAGGGGTAGGTACCTTTGTAGGGCGGAGACACGTTGTGCCTGCCCACAAATTTCCTCTTTCACAACACCAAAACTCGAAGCCTGAAGAACGCTCGCTCTGAGCTTGAAAAGCAGCGCCGCACAAAGCTCACAATCGAGTGTACGGAGTACTTTTGGGTCTTTTTTTCTCCTTTTTTTTTTTTTAAATTGTCTGTTGACTGTTGGTATTATCGTACAGCATACGGAGTACTACCGCCGGCCCCGCCACATTACCGCGTTGGTGCAACAAATCTGAAGCAATCGTCTGCTTCAACGGGCGTGCTTGGCTCGCGAGATTGAGACCCGTGATAGCTGGCTGCTGCTGCTGCTGCCAGGGCCGCAACTGCCGAGATTGCGCACGAGGCTGAAAGCTCCCCCCAACTGAGCGCTGAAACTCTACCATGGCATCGCTCGTGAGCTCGGTAATCAATCCGACAGAGGATGGAGCTACTCATGGCTTTTTGCAAAGTCGTGAATCGGCGCCTAGGCCGCTAGCTGGAGCAGCCAGCCAACAAGAGCTTCAATCTCTCACGCCACGCACACTCGTTGAGGCCGATGATCTATCTATACCATTGGGTTCGGTATACCAGCGCGACAATACGGCTGAGCCGGCGACAGCATGTTGTACGATCATAGCAATTATCAACCGAAGGTCAGAAACTGACACAGACTGCTCTTTTTGTGAGCTTTGGGTAGCCACGAATGAGTCAATGACTCAAAAGAGTTGGATACTCCGAGCTTTCACAAAACGCAAGGCTTTTTGGTTCGTGTTCAACTTTGTATAGGGGCTATATTGTCAACGATTTGATGCTCGCAACAGAGTGAGGACCGAGGAGTGGATGCCAGAGGCGGGGATCAGTGCTTGTAACTCTCGATTTCTGGTGCTTCCGTTCCCTTATGGACCTTCGCTCTCACCACGTGGTCAGGTCGCCGCCTCTGTGCATCGTACTGCAGCTACGTAATGCCAATTCTTTTTGTTCTTGCCAATATTCCCGACACACATCTTCCCACATTTAGCTTTATCTTTGAACCATCGGCGTTTACCTCCCATCACAGTTTATAACACTGTGGACTTATTAAAAGTGTGGCGTTATATCACGTCTCTCAGCAAGGCTGACATGAGTGCCGCGGATGGACAAGACTCAAGAGATATATACGTGCTAAGATGCTAAGGAAAGAAATTATCGTTCCAAGGAGACGCCAGCACGAAGGGCCAATACGGCAGACGAGTAAATGTACACACGCGTGTATGCAGATTCTCATGGAGACTCGACCAGCACCATCCAGATCACGGCTTTCGCACACCTCGACAGTCCCCAAGAGTACACATCTAATAACGAAAACGCATTATTGTGAAGCTATAGAACGATTATAGACATAGACTATCACTACAAACATCTCGTGCGGCAGTGCTGGGCTGAACATCCACCATATTCCTCATCTTCATCCTCACACTCCAACAATCATGCACCCCTCAATTCAACCCATTAGACGACAACACCTGTCTCAACTCCTTCAGCCTCACTGGCTTCGTCAAAAACAAGTCAATCCCACACGCAAACGCCTCCTGCTGCGCTTCAGCCGACGCCAGCCCCGTCAACGCAAAGATGGTGCACGTTTCGAGTTTCGCCTCCTTTTCGTGCTGCCGGATCAGACAAGACGCCTCGAAGCCGCTCATGACGGGCATGGAGAGGTCCATAAAGATGCCTTTGTATGCGCCGGCGCCCCGTCGGAACGCATGGACCGCTTCCTTGCCATTGCATACGGCGTCGTGAAGGTGGCCCATCTTTTGCAAGCAGGAGGATAGGATCTTGAGATTGATTGGGTTGTCGTCGACGACGAGGAACCGGTCTTGGGGTGAAGATGGAGGCGACTTTGTTGAAGTGGCATTGACTGCTTGTTGAGACGATGTAAACGGATTCGGTGGTGAGAGCGCGTCGGCGCAAGAATCGCTGTCCAATAATGTCTTGTCGTTCGGTAGCTCTTTACCAGCCGACTTGTCGTCGACCATCGCATCGATGGGCTGCAACTCGCGAGAGAGGCTTCTTGTCTGTGGCAGCTCGACGGATGCGCCTGGAGTGGCCTGCTGATACCATCTTTCTAGACACGATGCTAGCGCCCTGGCTAGCTTTCTGGGGCCGACGCTGTAAACGCAGATTAAGTAAGGGTAAGAAGATGAAATGAAGGAAAAATAAAGAGAAACAAGCAGAAAAGAAGACAATGATGGCTAGATATCGAAGCCATGAAAGGCACGGGGTCGGAGAAAACTTACGGCTGTGAGCTGTATTCCAGTACTGCCTCCGGCGAACAGTCCTTACATCTTGATTCAACCGTCCTCGTCGCCGCAACATTGGCGCAAAGCACAACCACGGGCATCAGCGCCAGTATCTCCCGACACTCCTCTCGAACCCAATCCAAATGCGCGGCTGTGCAAATAAGTACATCTGCCTTGGTCATAGCAGCGGTATCCTCGTCATCTGTTGACGCGTCGATGACGGTCGTATGCAGCCAGTCGCGGCAAATGGTCAGAATAGCGGCCCCTTCGTCAAACGGCTTTACAATATCTGGTGTCGAAAGTTGGCCCGTTTCAGGCACAGACACCGGCGTTTCATGTGCGAAGCCAGCCACCCGGATGTGCAGGCCGCGCAGCGCTGCCACATGCCGCTCAAAGGTGTCTTTGGGGGCCGTGGACTCGGGTTTTGGTGGTGTTTCACCGTTCTGATTGGGACACAAGGATTGCGGTACGGCAATCTCCAGGGGCAGTTCGACCGATATGGTAGTTCCGTTGCCGCGACTGCTTTGCACCTTGATGCGACCGCCAAGTCCAGAAACGATCTTTTTGACAAGGCTCAGGCCGAGACCAACTCCGGGGCTTAGTCGGTCTTCCTGAGAAAAGGGCACAAACAGGTGGCTTTGGAGAAACTCCTCGGTCATGCCCTTTCCGGAGTCGGATACGGTTAGGCAAACAGTTCTCACGTCACGATGAGCACGCGTACGCGCTCGCATACGGCTAGAGCATGGAACCGTTGCCGATAGTTGGCTCAGCGACACTTTGACAAAGCCTCGAGTAGTGTACTTGAGTGAGTTTCCTAAAAGGTTCATGATGACGCGACGCAGAGCGCCGGCTTGTGTTAGAAAGACCCAGTTGACGTTGGGCTCAACGTCTAGGCTCACGACGACGTCACCGGGCTGCGAAGCCATGAGGTCTGGATACTTTTCCATCGAGACATGCATGCGGTCCAATCGTTGCAGAGCAGTATACTTTGGCTCGACAGACGATGATACCTTGGTCGCATGGGCAGCAATGAGTTTTTGGTATGTGTGCCCGGCGAAAACGCTCTCGACGACCTCTTCAGCTAGCGCATCCACGGCGACATGGGTCGTAATACTCATCATGCCCGCCTCAACAGATTTGGAGTTCCTGTTCTCGGCACTGAGGTCACGTTTGCTGCCGTGGCCTATCAAGGCCCTCGCATGTGTCGACGAGGGCCTGGTCATAAAGTTGTTGATCTTGGCCCAATGGAGCAAGTGGTCGACTGTGTCCAGCAACGTCCTCCCGCACGTCTCGACAGTGTTTAAAAATTCCTTTTGCAACCGATCGAGGGCTGTGTCATGCAACATGTCGACGCCCAGCACCAGACCGTGAAGCGGCGAGCGCAACTCATGAGATAGGGAGCTGAGCATGTCCATCCTGGACTTGTTCGCCATGGTGGCCCTAAGACGCGACACCTCGGACATGACTATAGTCCCAAAAGCGATTAGATATGTCAGTTCCACCTTGGTGCTGAACACACGGCTTGATGCCTTGGTGTATGCAAAGGCTCCAGCAGACCAGCGCTGGGTCGAAGGATCCCACACAGGTGCAAAAGCAATGCACCGGGCACCGGGCAGCAGATGCATGAGCATCTCCTGCTCGCTCTTCTTCATCCGTGCTCGTTTTCCCGAGGCCGACCGCCGGTGACCTTCATGAAGTACCACAGGTACACCCTGGTCGGTCGATGCTTCTTCGCTGGAGCAGTCGGTCGACTGCACTGTGCCGCTTTGGTTGAAGTTGAAGATGGTCCCTTGGGGATATCGCCGAAGAAGCTTGCGAAGAAACAGCTGGGGCAACTCAGGGGGTTGGTGAGATGTGGTCGAATCGTCCTGAACCATCGGAAGTGACGTGCCGGAAAAGCCGAGCACGGGAGCAAATGATGGCTCGCGGCTGAGATTGCGGCGGTTTCCGCTGTAGTCATTTCCGCGACAGTCTGGCGAGCTGTATTCATCGCTGCTGGAAGATGGCGGTGAAGAGGAAGATGAAGCCGAAGAAACCCCCCAAGATGAAGAGCTCGTGGCACTTGCATCATGGAAATCCCGTGCCCTGGCACCGCCGAATGATGTGACGTTGGCATCCAGGAAAACAAGCCCTTCCACATCCAAGGAAAAACAAAGAGCTTTGGCTGCTTTGGTGTAAATTCTCCGTGCTTTAGCGGCCACATCATTCTCACCCACGCACCCCTCTGAGGATGCAACAGACATTGTTGAAACACGTATCCGCGGTCTTGACTTTTCTTCTCCCAGTGGCATCTTGCCAACATCTTGATCTGCAGCTACCTCTTCCCGAACCGCGTCCGCAGCAGGCGTCGCAAGCAGTCCGGCGTTGATCACGCTCGATGTCCGTGTATCTCCAACATGACCTCGATTATGGTCACTAGTAGATGTGACGTCGAATTTGTTCTTGGTCAAAGTTGTTGATCCGTCAATGAAACTACTGATCCCACGAACCATGCGCTCAGTTCGTCCATGTGCTGTCATTGCTCTCTTCGACTCTAAATGACCCATGATGACCTTGGAGAGCTCCCACATGAAACGCATCTCGTCAGCTGCCAATCCGATACGTGGTTCTTCATCAACGACACAAAGCACACCAATATTGACTCCATGGTGTGTGCGAATGGGTGCGGCGGCATAAAATCGACTTCTAGGCCAGCCGGACTTCACCAAGGGCAGATCGGCGAAATGAACATCGGCTGTCAAGTCGTCGATTACCGTCACCGGAAGGATCTCATCCGAGCTTTCATTCTTCACATGGCCGACTGATGAAGGAGCCGCAGTAAGGACACGTTCGCAGACTCCATAAGTCCTGGGGATGGCGATGTTTGAGAGCCAAAGCGGGCTATCTCCGGCGGCACAGTCTGGCTGCAGTCCGAGATTGGGCGTGGCCTCCGCAACAACATATTGATGCGTGGCATCGAATAAGGAAATCAAGGTGCGTGAGGTCTTGAGCCGCAGGGCGGCAAGCTGAGCAAAAGCAGTAAGGGCAGAATCTGGCGATGAACGAAGCTGCGAGCTGAGAATAGGCGTATCCGGAGAGTAGCGAACGGTGTGTTGGATGAGAGATGAGTCGTACCGGAAGGTTTCCCGTTCACGAGCTGCCTCCGAAACGTCGACTAGGCCGACCATACCTACTGCGAAAGGGGATCAGAGCATTCCCAAGTTTCTCGGTGTGATAACAGCGTAATGGTGGATTTTTTTTACTACGGCTAGGTTTGCTTCTGCGTCTGGCCGTTGCCGTTATGTACTTTGCTGTTGTTGATTCACACTCGCCCGCCGGGTCATCATCGTGGCCGAGTCATGAAGGTTTTGCCATGAGATCGACAGGATCCTGCATTTTACCTCCTACGTGTACGGCCCCCCCATTCCATGGACCATAGTTGACGCATCGAATTTTCCGAAACTTGGAGCGTTGTATCGAACCGGGGCTTTCGAAATCTCGATGTATGCTCGCATGGCATTGTTCGGACTTCGGATTCCTTGCCGGCCAGAGCAGTGGCCAGTCAACCAACGAGCTGCGCGCAATTCCAAACGTCAGGGCCAGGGCATAAGTCGGGCGTTATTATTTATGGAAGGGAACAAGCCCAGGAAGAAGAGAAAGTGACAGGAAAAAGCCTCTGCCAATTTTCTTTTTCCGCGGCATGAATTTACCGTGGCGCTTCCAACGCCAAGCGTCCGTGCCACGGCCCAGATGAAGCTACATAGAAGATCGAATGCGGTAGTTCCTCTCGAACACATCATAAACGAGTTCCAGAGATTAAATCCAGTGATGACTTTTCCGTAGCCAGCGATGCACGAAGAGGAACACGAGAGTTGCGTCAAACAAGCGGTTTATCGATTATATCGCACAAGCTAACGGCGCAATCTATGGACCGCTCTTTAGTGCAAGCCGCGTCGCATGCCATGTAAAAGGTAATACTTCTTCTCCAAGGTGCGGCGCGACCGCATTATCACGCCTTGAGATGTGGCGTCACTACGCATGATCTCAGCTTTCTTGGACCTGCAAGTCATGGAAGTATAGCACAGACAAAAGCATCGTAAGAGGTAAAAATCCTTCCTGGCCTGGTGGCTATAATCAAATGCCCAGAGGCGAGGGCCCTGTGTAATATATATTGGCTCAGTCATCGTAAAGATAAACATTACAAGGGGTTCTCCTCACCACGGTATGGGGACCCTCGTCACAGCAAAGCAACTATGGGAATTCTTCACCATAG
Source organism: Claviceps arundinis (assembly GCA_018360175.1). Taxonomy (NCBI): domain Eukaryota; kingdom Fungi; phylum Ascomycota; class Sordariomycetes; order Hypocreales; family Clavicipitaceae; genus Claviceps; species Claviceps arundinis. The sequence goes on along the minus strand of SRPS01000056.1, from coordinate 116,765 downwards.
TATGGCAATCCTCGTCGCAGTGAAGTAACTATGGGAATTCTTCACCACAGGATTGAAAACCGTGCCGTGACGAATGCTTCATTACCGTTATGGTTAATACGAATCGATCGGTTTATGGCCCCAATACCGACCGCCTAGTTGGACCGACACGGCGACACCTGTCGTCATGCTCCGGATATGTTAGTCATTCATCTTTACTGCAGGCTGGATAGAGGCAGTGCCCTGGCTTTGGTGATTTTCGCGGTTGATTGAGGTGCAGTTAATTGTAACGACAGTAGAAATCTCAGGGTGGTTGTTTATCCTTGATGTGTCGGTTGAAGTGTCCGAGAAAAGATTGGACGTGAAACACGCGTCACATCCACTGGAGTCCGGATACATAGCTTTGGCGTCCGAACTGGGGGGTTTGGATTCTGGATTCTGCGGGAATTCTATGACTCAATGGGTCCGCGGCCCAGTGTCGCATGGCCCAAAACGGATGGCACTGTCCAGGACTTGATGTCTCATGGCCTATCTTGAGCGGATTCGTGTGCGAAAGCAACAATGTTGAAGAAATAGGCAGCGGTCTTGGGTTCGGGTTCGTTTGACGTCGCGGCATTCTGGAAACGGCAAAACGAAGCAAATGCCGGAAGGAGCCGTAGGGGGGTACATATGTACTGTGAATTTTGAGACACCGACAGCTTCCAGCATAACCTTCAGTTCTCAACGCATGTCCATTTGTATTTTAGCATGTGTCGATTTGGCAGATCTGACGTACCTACGCGGGCTACTGTATGCAACACGAAACGTTGAGGAAATTGCAGGCCATGAACACGCCTTTGCTCCGTCGCTTCCAATAGGATATCCTGATTCCTGAACAGCCCGGCGCATGCTCCGGGCGACGAACCAATGAAAGGCTATGGTAGACGGTAGACCCAGTCCACATTGTTCGGAGTCTGGAGAAAAGGATATTATGTAGGTACATACGGCCCACGGGTAACGGAGTACACACGTTTGGCCGATGCCACCATCATGGCGCCTTTGGTTGCCACCTCTCTGAGGCTCTGCCGCGTGCGAATAATGCAACGCCTCCTCGGCAAGCCACGGAGCTTTCGACGTAGGCAGTCGTGCCTGGTCTATTGTGTTTGAACAAGAATTCGCGTGGCTCCAATCTTGTCCGCTAGCGCCCATTCATTCGCCTTCTTGGCCGCCAAATTTTGCAGATGAGCTCCCCATTGTTGGGAACAGCCAAGCCGTTGGGCAGTCGAGCTGTTGTTTTGGCGTCTTCGGTTAACGAGAAGAGGAACAGGAAGAGGAAAAGAAGAAGAAGAGGCAATGACGACGTGACATGTTGAAGGCTGTGCGAAGCGTGCCTTTGGCAGCTGGTCACACCTGCATGTATACCCGTGCAGCTGTTGCAACTTGCAGCTGGCTGTGCAACAGTGCAGGAGGCAGTCGAAAACCTGGTCGAAAACCAGAGCCCTCACTCAGTATCTTTTTCAATCTCTGGAGCTTGCTTGAATCTTCACTTCCGTCTTTGGGCGTTGTATAGAGTTGGGGGTATACGCGAGGCCACAACAGGATCGACCACAGCGGAATTGCACAAACATACGTATATGCATACATCCTTGCCTCTATCCTGTCGCCATGCACCAAGTACAACCAGTCATTATTCCCGCGAAGGAAGCTCACTCACATACCGTCGTCTTCCTCCACGACCGCGGCGACAATGCTGAGTCACTCAGTGTGTCACTGCGCCGCTCTCTCGATTCGAGACAACGCAGTTTGTACGATGTGTTTCCTACCTTCCGCTGGGTGTTTCCCAGGTCAGGCGAGACAGTGTCCTTCTCTGCTGCAGGCAATATGGTCTCACAATGGTTCGACATATGGAATCTACAGGATTATTCTGACCGAGAGGAGATCCAGACGCTAGGGCTCAGAAATAGCACAACATTGATTCGTCAGATACTGGCCGTCGAGGCAGATCTCCTCGGTGGACGATGGGATCGTATCATTCTGGCAGGGATCGGCCAGGGTGCTGCTACGGCCACACATGTACTCCTCAATGTCCGGGTCTCCCGATCCAGGCCAGCATCCGATAGCAACACTTCCACTGCCGAATCCTTTCCGGGGGGGCTAGGTGCTTTTGTGGGCTTCTCCAGTCGAATGCCTTTTCCTGGGCGAGATCTGGCGGAGACAAGAAGAAGATTGCAACTGGATGGCGTACCCGACATGGACACGGTGATTCGGAAGACACCCGTGCTTCTGGGACACTACGTCGACGATCAGGTCATTCCCGTAGAACACGGCAGGATACTCCGGGATACGCTACAAGGATTCGGAGCACAGGTGGAATGGAGAGAATACACAACTGGCCGGCATTGGCTTCATTCCCCAAGCGGCATGGATGAGGCAGCTGACTATCTGAATCATGTCCTGGGCCTGCGACAGTCTTCTTTAGACCTTTCGGAGAAGCCAGGATCAGAAGTGGTGTCGACCACCTCATAGTTGTGTTCTGAAACTTGATTCTAGCCACGATAACAAGCCGCAGCCTGCAGGTCTGGACGTCGACCTCTTTTATATGGTGGTTCTGGCAGGAGAGAGACTGGGGCCGACTGAAGTCGAGATGACAAAAATGGGACAGGAGAATCAGTGTTTCTTCATTCTATCAACACCAAGCAAAACTGAATACTAGCGCCTACTACTTTCTCTCGTCTTGCAAACCGAAGTCTGGTGTCTACTCCTCCACCCGGGCCCCCTCTCCGTCCACTTCGCCCCGCGTCCTGTCTTCCTCAGGCCCTGTCTCCGCACTGATGCGTCACTCAAAGATTCCGTCGACTATATCAACTACGATATCTCGGACGACCTCTCGTGGCCTCCCGAAGCGTAGCCTCGCAACTCCAGCAAAGTCTATCGTGGTTTTGGTTCCCACGTTTGTACTCGCTCCAAATGCCATCTTTGCAGTCTCCTCGGCGGGGGTGTCGTGCTCGCTGCGCGTCGCGACAGAGGTTTGTACTTTCGCGTTGCACCTCGGTATACTGGAGGCAGGTTGGACAATGGCGGAGCCATACGATGGTTTTACACATCTTGGCGAGTCTTGGTCAAAGGGACTTCTTAGAAAGGGGAGTGCTGGCAGATGGATGTATTCCTTTGGCTTCTTCGTCGTGGATGAAGCACGGCTCTGGGCTTCGTCCTTTGTAATCTAAATTATTGACATTCAATGTATCTTTCTTGACTCAGGGCCGACTTGGGCGTGTGTATTAACGGATTGATAAAGGCGAGCCGATTTTAGAAGTAGATGGATGTCCAGTAATCAAGGCCTGGTGCGGAAAACGAGATGGTCTTGTCGAGTGCCGACTCTCATATATGGGAGCGACTCCGTCTTCGTCACTGGCCCCCTTCTTCTCCTGCCACAAGCATAAAAGACAATTCAAATACGAAATCTTGTACACAGAAAGAACAGTGAATATAGCTCTAGCAGTCACGATTCAACGGGAGACAGCCGCCCATAAGCCAGAATGCTTGAAGATCGGAGGGTGTTATTTCGACTTGAACGACGGGGTCTTGTCTTGTGTCCCGTGCTGCGGTGCTACGTCGCACACGGCGACCGCTACTTGCAAGTTGCGCCTGTGACCTCGATAACTATTTTTGAATCAAGGAGGGCAAATGATGACTATTTTGTGTTCCTTCCCTCGTTCTCAGATGGTAGAGTCGCATATTCAGCTACATGGCGACAAACTTTGAGCGTAGAAGCAATCGCTTGAGATGCGGTGTTGAGCTGTAATCTTTTCTTTTGGTTGGTCGGTCATTGATGACCTTGGAATTCAGAGAGGTGATTGCCTGTTGAGGGGGGAGAGCCCGCGTAACGCATCATGCAGCATGCTGGTGGCCGAAGTGAACTGATTGAGGGGGAACGGTTGGAGAAGCGCGACTGGATATATAACGTGAATTATGTTGTGACCGGAGTATTACGCGCTGGCGTAACCCAGGTTTCTCCAAGCGATAATATACATACGTATGTATCCCCGTAAGTCATCAACTGAAAGCGAATAGGTATGTCGACGGCTCATTGCCCAAGTGGCCAGCTCCAGCCTCCTCGCAGCGCCAGATCATAGATGCCGTCTCATGAATGATGGGGGCGAGTGAATCGAAGGAATCTAAAAGTTGACCAAAATGCGGAGTAAATCTTCTCGTCAGCCGAGGTTCCCCCTCGAAGCCGACAGACCGCGCACAGCATGCATCCCCTGATTCGGAATTCCCCTCATCATTGAGCATCCATGATCCATGATCCATCTCAATTCTGATTCCATTCATTACCTACCTATCAATTCGTTCTCTTCGACCTCCAATCGTGGCCAATCCCCATCAGTGATCACCCAACCACACAATGACAACCTCTCTCCAACTCACCGCCATAGGATGGCTGCTCCTCTCAGTCGCCCACACGGTACGTCTCGTCGCCCTTCACCCGCTTTATGCCCATCCCGCTTCATGCCGGCGCATTGAAACAGAAGAACCCAAAATAAATCCCCGGTCTAGCACGCCATGGTCTCTGCATGAACGTACAACGTTGCTCAGAACCAAAAAAAAATATACTCACAATTCTCGTGACCCTACCAGATCAACGCCAAGGACTGGCAAGCAAATGCAAAGTTTCAGGCTCTGTCGTCCATCTCTTCTACCTGTGCCAAAGCAGGCTGGTATCAGGGCAGTGGCTTCTTCATCATGAATGGCAAGTACATACATAGCTAGTTTCTCTGATTCCACCCCCCTACCCGTTTTTATTGAAGCCAAAAAAAAACACCTGTGAATGCCAATTTAACCCGTTGCGGTCCCGGATCATGGATGCTAATTACGTCATGTTACCCCTATTTGAACAGCCCTTCTCAACTACGCCTGGTCGCAGAATCCGGCTCTTCTACATGATCCTATCCACAAGGCGATTGCCGGCACCATGGTGGCAATCATGTGGGTGAGCGGTTGGTGGTATTCCAAGAATGGTGTCACTGGCCCAAAGGTCGCTGTCGGTGTCATGGGTGCTCTACAGGCTTACGCCGCGTTCGCTGCCTAGATGTACGTGCGTGTGTACAGTGCAGGCGTGAATGGGAACATGCGCTGGGCTACGATGCTGATTAAGAGGTCTCGGAGAAAGGGTAGGCGTGCCAGGGATGAGGGCTCCTTTGCTGCTCTTGGCTCTGTCAAATTGATAATCGCCATTGCCCAGCCGGATTTTGTCCCGCACGAGGACGACTGCATATTCCAAGGCTATCTCATTTAGTGAATCAGATAGAGCGATTCGCTCGTGAATGGTGCCTTTTCCGGGGACCTTGATAGTCATGCGGCAACTTATCTGTCCAGAGATGATAGGAAAAGGCCGTCCGGGCACGTCACAGACTCACAGTGTCGGAAATGTTTTGTCACGAGTGGTGGAAGACGAGTCACCCTGTTGTTTGTGTAGAGTCTTCTGTTCTAGTCATCAGCCGTGCTCAATCAATGTCGCGGCACCTACACCAGGGCCCATCCGCTACGAGGTTGAGAACAACACAGAACATTCTCTGCGTGTGGAGGTCCTTTAGCTTCCAGAAGTCCATATTTAGAAGTGCAACGAAAAGCAGCCCCGCAAACGCGAATGCGAATGCGACACTCTAGAGAAGCGCAATGTACTTTCAAGGCAGATCGATAAGTAAGTCAAACGTGGATAGCATCACGCCGGGAAGTGTCGAGACTTGCGCGTCAGAAACAAATCGTTTCCAAAAGCCGCCGGTTGTAAATATATTGTACGTGAACCTCGCAAGAAATTCTGGGCCAATGCGGCGCCAATGGCAGGAAAACACGGCACGCCCGTTAGAAGAAGCCAGATCATATCAAGGAGACATCACCTTCGTAAGAGCTTCCAGGCCCGCATCAACCCACTAGAGATGCCCATCGTGACTGTATATAATCGTCCTTGAAGCACTTCATCTCGTCAACCATGTCTAGAGATGTTAGACATGACAGAGCGCGTCTTCAATGAGGCGATATAGAAGCATCAATATCATATTACCGCGCAACGTCATAGAAGAATTGATATGATAAACCGGAACGAAAGCTGGTGCGAGATATCGGGCCTTGGTGGACTTGCCACTTGTTCTCGTTCAGTCGTTCTGGCCGTAGTTCATCACTGTCACGGACCCATGGTAGACGGGGGGTTTGACCGTCTATATCGACGCTGATTTCCAATTCGACATCCGCCGTTTTCGTCTCTCGAGCTCCCGTCGCAAGTCCAGATGAGAGCGGGCATCTTCGGTTGTCAAAGTCGTGAGCGTTCGCTGAAAGGAACATGAAGGGAACACCAATGAGATCGGGAACCGGGCACGAGAAAGGCGGCAAGGCCTGAAGGCTATGTTGTAGATGATGGTATTGAAAACTGCAGAGATGAGCGTTTTCAATACAAGCAGAGCAAATTTTGCTAGGCTGTATGATGACATACATTTGCCATGTACCCATGGACGAACATTGGTACGAGCAGAGAGATAGAAAGAAAAGAGAGGAAAGAGACCAACATCATACGATGTAACGATATGCTTCCGCCGTTCCAGCTGGAGGTGACTACATCCGGTAGACGTCGTCATATCATCGTGCCTTTCTCAAAGCAGTCCCGTATATCCGCCGTATACTTATCGTAGAACCCCGCCAGCTACTGGTTGAATTGCTTGTTATTCTCTAAAACCTCATCAACTCCATTCTTAGCCTTCCTTCCTTGCGCTTCTCGAGTCTCCGTTCCTCTGCTCGTTGCAAATCAGCCACCGGCCGATCCACTGGCGCTCTGCCGGCTTCCCAATTAAGGCCAGCCGGTGTCGAAGAGCTGCTAGGATGATGTGCTGTTGTTTTTTTCGGTTTTGCTCCGTAGTAAGAACAATTGCAAGTGGTCCCCAGTGGGATGACAGGGTGAAGCATCTGACAGTCAGCTTTGTGTGCCCAAATCCGTGAACTCCGCCATACGCATAAATCCGGCGAAGGCAAAGGTGAACGCCACCATGTTGACGGTGCAGGGTGTCTTCAGTGTTCTCATCTGTTGTAACTTGTCGCGCAAAAAGACAAGCACGCTCGACACCACTGCTCGGAGGGTCCTTGCTCGGGCGCCGAGAGTCATTCAGAATGATGTTGAAAAAGAAGAGGATTTGGGCAATGGGCGCGAGTTGCGAGTGAACTCGTCTTTCTCCGAAAAGGGATTCTGGACGTGTTTTCGTGCTGTGAAAAGGGCCGTTGGTAACGTAAGCAATAGGCAGAATCATCCGCACAATCGTGCACAATCGTGCATAAATAATCATGAGTTCTAGATTTGCACCTCGGCACCACGGCCGATGTTGCTCGATTGGCGGACTTTCGGCATTGCTTGCGTTTCCGGTGCATCCGGAGCAAGTTTGAAGTGGGCATCTTTATCCAATGAAGCACCGCAATCGTCAAGTTTTCCCGTACATACTAACGGGAATAGGTACACCACGAGTACGCCCTCCGCATTTTATCCGTCGGCACTTGGGACTCGGGACTCGGGAGCCCCCCATGCGCTACCAGTGACCACTGACCAGGTACATATTGACAGGTCTACGCAGTGACGGCACTGTTGCCGAGGAACTAACAGTTGGCCTTTCAGCATTCTGCGAAAATTCCCTCGTGTCTGGCATTATCTCAAACTCCAAGCAAACTCGCATCGACATCTAGTGTTGTTTTATCATGTCTTCAGACGCTCCTTTGAAAATCGGCTACGTGCCCGAGCACTTCTCTACCCCGCTCTACTTTGCTAAACAGCACTTCGGGCTCGATGCCGTCTTGATACCTTTCCCCTCCGGCACGGGGCACATGGTCACAGCGATTCGCGCTGGCGAGATCGATGTCGCCATTGGTTTGACTGAGGGATGGATTGCGGGCCTAGGAAAGGAGGGCATTGAAGGAGATGGAGGATATCGTCTCGTCGGCACCTACGTGGACACACCACTATGTATGTGATGAGAAGCCTACTAACCATCTTCCCCAGTTCCGTCATACGCCCTCTACCTTGCCACTTGTCCAAAAGCTAATCTTCTCGCAGGCTGGGCCATTTCCACTGGCGCCAAGCGCCCGGACATTACATCTATTGCCTCCCTCAAAGGCACCAAGATTGGCGTCTCTCGCATCGGATCCGGCTCCTATGTCATGGGCTTTGTTCTGGCAGATCAGCAAGGCTGGCTGGCCGAGAACGTGTCCTTCTCCGACACTGTGGTTCTGCAGAACTTTGAGAACCTCCGCAACGCCGTCAACTCTGGCGAGGCCGATTTCTTCATGTGGGAGCACTTCACGTCCAAGAAGTATTACGATTCGGGCGAGATCCGCCGCGTGGGAGACATCTATACGCCCTGGAGCAGCTGGAAGATCGTGGCATCCACGAAGCTGGCTTCTGACTCCACGCTGGATCCCCGTGTCAAGACGCTATTCGAAAAGCTGGACCAGGGCATTCGGCACTTCAATGAGAATCAGGACGAGGCTGTCAAGTACATCTCTACTGAGCTGGGATACACAGAACCCGATGCAAGGGAGTGGCTGAAGACAGTCAAGTTCCCTTCCCAGACAGAGGGTGTCAAGGACGAGGTGGTGAGCAATTGCATTAGCGTGCTGAGAAAGGCCGGCGTGTTGGTGGAGGGGAAAGGCATGGATGCCGAGTCAATGGTGGTGAAGGCGTGACTGGCTAGATGTCTAGACTACGAAATCGGAAAATTAGAATTGGGATGAGAGGGGGCCTTGCTCCTACTGGATTGACATGTTGAATTATCTTGGCATCAAAAGTGCGAGGGTTACGGCCCACGAGGCAAGCTTGTGATTGATCTTGGCCAAACAGGGCCATACTGCCCATTAGGCGCCCGACCGATATATGAGCTCAGATGCAGTAAGTGATTAGTTCCAAAGCATCGACATCACGTTGGTCAATTGGTCCTCATCGCATGTACATGGAAGTCCTGTGGCACGTGGTAGCTGTTGCAAACTGGCCTCAGATATCACGGGCCGACAAGCCACAGAAGTCCCCCTTGCCCATCCTCAACAGACGAAGGCCCCACTTTCTGGCAATGGCTCAAACATCGAGAACAAGCCAGAAAATGGGAAATGGCTGGGCCATTGATGTTTCATAAACCTTGGACACCTGGCTCCGCCAACCCTGCGATGCTCATCACCACATCACCCTAGCAAAGTACCTGAAGATTCGAATATCGTTAGCGCGCTGGTCACAGACGCATCAACCGTCCTTCATCCACTCTCGCGTCTCCCTCGCGAGTACCGACAGCAATTCTGCCCACGCCTCGCATCTCGCACCTTGCCCCGATGCTCTCGTGGTTCATCATCACGTGTGACCTCCCCTGCTCGAGCTGTCCTCCCAAATCCTAGGGGGAGATCTCCAGATTAGGAGCCGTGAGACGAAGAAGAAAATCAAAATAAAAATAAAAATAAAAAACAAGGGAGGGCGCGCGTAATTTGGCTAGTGAATCATCATCCTCGCCAAATGAACAGCCATGACGACCGCAAATCTACGACGCGCGAGCGACGATGCCGCCATTGTCGGCTCTGCAATGCCCCATGAGCCCAGCAGCCATCGACGACTTTCTGTGGTCAGCAACGAGGCCGTCGAGATGACCGAGTCCACAGCTCCAATTCATGCGCAAACTCCGCTACCTGTCAAGCGGACAGGCCTGCTGGCTAGTTTGGGACTGGGAGGTGTCGCGAGACGAACCTTGGGCATCTGCTTGTTACTGGTCACCGTGTTTCTCTGGACGCTGTCCAATTTTCTCGCGAGCGTGAGTTACTCACCAAAGCACCCTGTGCAGGAAAAAAGAGGGAGCAAAACGGGAGAAGAAGAAAAAAGGTGTTACTGCGTCGCATAAAAAGCTAATCACATGAGTGGACAGTCCATCTTCTCCGACCACACGTACGACAAGCCGTTCTTCCTCGTCTATGCGAATTCCTCCGTCTTTGCGATCTCCCTGCTCCCTCGATTCTACAGATATTGTTCCAAGACGGGCGCACGAGGCATACGAAATGACTTGATCCAGTTATGGACAGAGAGTAAACACCAAGGCGGGTCTTATGCCAAAGCTTCGACCGAGGACGATGCACTCGACGGCGAACAATTGATGACTGGCCACGAAAATGGGACTGTGGCGGGCGTCGCGAACCCGGATGACGAGAGACTTAGTTTCAGGGAGACGGGCGTGCTCAGTTTGGAGTTTTCCATGCTGTGGTTTCTGGCCAACTACTTCGCGTCAGCTTGTTTGGAATATACCAGTGTCGCGAGCGTGACGATTCTTACATCAACGAGCAGCGCATGGACGCTGGTCTTTTGCGCGCTGTTTCGGGTCGAGACCTTTTCGATGCGGAAACTCATCGGCGTCATGGCCTCTCTGGTGGGCATTGTGCTGATCTCCACGGTTGATTTGTCTGGGGAGAGCGACGAGAACAGAGGATCTTTTCCCCATAAGACGCCCTCGCAGATTGCGATTGGGGATGCCATGGCGTTTTTCAGTGCCATAATGTATGGCTTGTACGTCACAGTAATGAAGAGGCGCGTGGGTAACGAGGACAAGGTTGATATGAGGTTATTTTTTGGATTGGTTGGGACGTTTAATTTGTTGCTGCTGTGGCCGTTGTTTTTCATTTTGGATTGGACCAGTATTGAGCCAGTAAGTGTGCGCGACATGCAATTGGGTCCTTTTTGTTTTCATTCTGCGCAAAATGAAGGGCTAAAGAATGCCATTTCATGACACTGTGCTAACTATGAGTGCTTCTAGTTTGAGATTCCTCCTACGGCAACCGTCGTAACGGTAATTGTTGTCAACTCTGTAGCATCGTTCGTGAGCGACATTTGCTGGGCATTTGCCATGCTCCTAACCACTCCGCTGGTCGTGACGGTTGGGCTTTCTCTCACTATTCCCTTGTCCCTGATTGGGGAGATGGTCCAATATGGACAGTACTCGAGTTTTGTGTATTGGATAGGTGCTGCAGTGGTGTTTGTGTCATTTGTTTTTATCAATAACGAGAGCCGAGAGGACGAGGACAAGCTGGAAGTGATTCGAGCCGACCGGGCAGAACGGAATAGCGTATGAGACTGTTGTGTATTATGTACGGAGTACTGGGCATTGTGTATTACTGGGCTAGCAAACATCGAAGAAGACAAAGATAGAGATGCATGTACTCATGCAAGTACATAGACGGTCGTTACGCTTCGTCCTGTGACACAAACAATCAGACGATACCCTCTAGCAGCTGTGGGCCCAGCATCATTGCTGCATCTCAGAGATAGACTTAAGACGACGGTATTCTTGTGGCACAATATGTAGCTGTACCTATCACTTCTTAGAAGCCGACGACGACATAAGCCGCAGTAGAAAGAGTACCTATGTAGACCTGTTTCACTCAGTTGCTTCACGGTTGTGGGACTCGCCAAGTTGCACCATCGGATCGATTCGGCTTCGGCCCGGATCCTTCCCCCGCCAATCTGCTGATCAGATGAACTTTTCGTCTGCAGAGGTGGCACTGGGCAGGCATCCATGATCCAAGACATTTCATCCCGACACGAGTCGGGGCCGAACAGAAGCACCAAGACGCAAGTCTTGTCTTTCACGTCGCGCAAATTCAATTCCCTCCCTTCCCTTCAAAACCTCATTTTGCTCATCCTTCTCGCAAAGCCTGTTTTTTAGTCTCCGCGCCATGCCAAAACCGCACGCAAAACGACTAGCGTCCGCGAGAACTCGGCCGGTCATTTTTGCCACGCACCTCTCGATCCTCGGTAATGTCCATAAAAGCGGCTACCAGGTTAGGTACCTAGCGACAAACGCACATGTATAATGTTCGAGAGCTGTTTACGGCGGCACATGTGCGACGGAGATAACTTAGGTATACATACGAGATGGGAAAGGGTTGGCCATTCCGCCACCCGCCCCAAAGAAAACGTGAAGGTGGACGAGAACCGGAGCGGGTTCCTGAATGTGTCTGTAGTGGGTATATCCTTGGTCGATTACCCGTCTTCCCGGGGCCGAAGAAGTCGACATACTCCATGCCTCGGCCGCTGAGGGCGTTCTTTGCAAGCTCGTGGCCTTCTAGGAGCGTTTTCTTGAAAGACCACAGGATAACTTGGCGCGCGGGTAGCGGTCAAGGACTCAAGGCGACTTCGGCTTGCAGATAAGCTGTTCGTCGTTCGATACTACATAGCAAGAACGCTCTGGTCGCTTGCCGTCCCTTTGGTTCTTGCACCATGCTCACACAGCTCACACAGCTCACGCAGCTCATATAGCTCATATAGCTCACGCTCTTTCCAACTTGGGACCACTGCTCTTCCTGTGCCGAGCGCGAACAGCCGACGACGAACGAACCGAACAACGGAGGACTCGCGTGCCGATCAAGATTCAAGTAGAGTCGCGGGTGTGAAGCCAACCTTTGCTTGTGTTTACAACCTATCAACTACAACAAAGCCACCTTGCAACCTACATTTTCATTAATCTCCCGCACCTATCAACCTATGGCTTTCAAATCGACTAGAACCGAGATGGACATGACATCTCCGGGACTGTTGGAAATGTTCTCCAAAGACCGACCGCTGGCTGAGTCGATTACCCTCGCAACCCGACCCATCCATGCGAAGCTTAACAAGCTCGTCATCGCCCGTCTGCCTTTGGCTCTTCCTCCTTTGGCCACGAGCTCGCTGGTGTATGCGTCGGGTCTGATGCACATTGCGCCAATCTACAGCACCTTTGAAACCGCATGGTCCGACATTCTCCACGAGTCGGACCCGTCAAAGGTATCACCAGAGGTGCTCAAAGCGCTGGACTCGTTGCACTTACCCGGCTTGATGAGAGCCGATCGACTCGAAGCAGATATCCGGTCTATGATGGGGTGGACACAAGCTGCAACGAGGGAGCAGCTCGACCGTGTTAGCGAAACAGGCCATCTGGAAGAATTCGTCAGCCACATCAGGCGCGCCATCAACAGCAAGCCACATGTGCTGCTCGCGTACTCGTATATCCTATTCATGGCCTTATTTGCCGGTGGCCGCTACATGCGGGCGACTCTCGAATCCGCTGGCGAGGACTTTTGGCAACGGTTGCCATCCGGCCCAGACTCACAGCGTGAAAACGAGGCATCTTCGACGGAACAGTGCGGTATGCCGCTCCGATTCTTCCACTTCGATACGCCCCTGGATGGCGAGGATCTGCGGCGGGATTTCAAGCAGCGGCTGGCTGATGCGGAGATGTCGCTGACTTACCAAGAGAAGCACGACATCGTGCAGGAGGCCATTTGCATTTTCGAGAACCTGATCCTGCTGGTTGCACAACTAGACGATGTGGCTGCACGGGATGCACTTGGTAGGTTCTCCTCAGGCAGACGCGAGTCAGACGATTCCCTCGCCACCGTCATTGCGAAGCCGGCCTCGATGAACCGGTTCCGGGACAGCGTGGCTGTGACAAAGGAGCGCAGCGCACGGCGTTCATCGCAGGAGATGCATGACAGGATGAGCACGAGTGACGCAGAATATTGCATGTCCGATTACGAGAAGATGCCTACCCTCGTCGAGAGCCCCGTCTTGTCCAACTCGGACCATGGTGATATGATGCCTTTGGGGTCAGAGACGGAAAAAGATGGTCATTTAGGACCCAAATCTGTCAGATTCCGAGAATCCTTGTCTCAGCGGCCCCGAAGCCACGTCGGGGAGGGTGGCTCGACCGAGACATCGGCCGAGGGACTTTGGGCGGCCTCGAGGCGCCTGCATCGGGAACAGGTTACGCATTGGGTCATTGGGGTAGCAATTGGTTTCATCATTCTCGGTGCTGTCCTCGGCCGGCGGGCTGTCTATTACTAGGCTGGCACATGGTCTCTGGGACTAGGTAGCCACGGGCAACCTTGGGCACACCGTACAACAGGATGCCAGAAACATGTGCGTGTCTCGGTTGGATTCTTTATCACTCAGGACTCAAGAGTGACACCTGTTTGGAGAAGGATTGGGTGAGCCAATGTGCTTGCGAGAAGCGGCCAAGAGCCCGAATGCTGAGCCAATTACATGAATAGCGCTATGGCTTGCGAAGAGGCGAGATGTCTGCGGATGCAACAGTGCTACAAATCCCAAATTAATAGTCCATATGTACTCTGTAGTTGCATGCCACACGTGGGCTTGTATGTAATGATTGTATATGCTAATGATACTATACACTGCCCTCCCACTTGTCGGTTTTGCTGGTACATACATACATCTACATACCTCTTCTCTGTATTGTCATGACTGCACGTATAGATAGGGGTGTTATACCCGGTAAGCATTCCGCGCCTGCACCGACCAGGGAGGGAAGGCATTCAGTAGGTACGCAGTAATTTCCGACCCGTGGGCATAGATTTTGTCAAATCACACGTAAACCCGGTGGCAATATGGCATTGACATGGTGGTTGGAACGACGTTGCAGACCGGCAGGCAAGCCCAAAGAATGTATTGTATGTAGATCTATTTGCTTGCCCTGTATGATGTAGTACTTCAACATGCCGACCAAGTACCAACAAAGCATGATATGAACACTACTGGCCACATGCTGAGATGGATACGATGGTGGATATGTAGGTAGCACATTGACATAGGTACACGTACATATAGCCCGGGGTTGCTTGCACCAACACAGAATCCAGATTCCAGTCCCGATAACTGTACCACAGGAATAGTCAGCTCAAGCTTCCGAGGTATTTAGACTGCTTGCCCCAAACACGGAAACAGGTTTCGAGTAAAGAATGCATTGGCCCGGAAGCCCGTCGTACACGGAGATGTAATGCAACAATGCTAATGCCTAGTGGCAGGAAGATCGTATTCATCAACAACCGATTAGATTGAAACCCCTTGTGCCGCTTCGTTACAGCGGAACTCGTGCTACTAACACTGCAGTGTTGATGTCCCCTCTTCCAATGCAATCTACATCCCATACCATGCTATTATGCTACGCTTTGCTTTGCTTTGCTTTGCTTTGCTGTGCTCACTCCGTAGAGGCATCAAGCCCCCCCCCCCCCCCCAAAACACCTCCCAAGAAAAAACTTGTGGAAAAAGGAAGAAATCATAACAGAAAACAATCACTCATCATCCATGTCCCAATCAGGAGCGACATCCGCCCACCCAGCCATATACCTCTCCCCCCCAAATTCACCTACAGTACGCAGATGCCGCGCCTGGTCTCGCAAGCTGGTACTCCACCTCCGCACCCAGTAATCGTCCGACGCAGTCACAAGGTCCCCATCCCGCGACCAGCTCACGTTGGTGACCTCCCGAGAATGTCCTCGCACAAGGGGCGTCCCGGTGCGGAGGATCGGAATGGAGGAGCCGCTAGGGAAAGAAGACGAACATGAAGATGGGGGCGGATTCTTGGAGCCCCTGTCGGAGGCTTCGGCGTGGGGGCGACTTCGTTGAGACCATGTAGTGCGCATGTATTTCTCGTCTGTGGGGAAGAGAATCGCGCAGTGGTTGGCGCTGCCTACGGCGAGGAGCTCGGATTGGTTGTCCGAGGCAGAGGCAGGGCGCAGGGCGCATTTGATATAGAATGAGGAGGCGCGGAATTGGTCGTGCTTGAAGCCGTAGAGGGGTCCTAGGCTGTTGATGCCGCCGTTGGGGCGACGCTTGGGCATGTTGTCCTGCAGTTCGGGCGCGTGGCCGAGCATGAGGTGCGTGGTGGAATAGGCGTAGATGGTGCTGTCTTTGCAGACGGCGTAGAGTCGGGATGCGTCGGTGTTGAGGGCTAGAGAGGTGAGGCCGTAGGAGCGCCAGGTATGATGTGCGGGCTCTGGTGTGCACGCCAGGGGCATGTCTTGGGCCTGGCGACGTGGCTTGATGTACCGAGTGTCCCACAGCTTGATCGAGGCGTTGGCTTCCGAGGCCGTGAGCAGTAGATGCTCGCGGCCTGATGGAAGCCATTGGATGGCTGTGACAGATGCCGAAGACTTGACGCCTTGAACGATCCGCTCGTGCGCGTTGTCAATCGTGTTGACGGTATTAACAGCCACGATATCGAGGGTGGTGTCTCGATCACTGAAGCCAAATTGCCCCCCGCGCGAGCTGAACGCGGACGTGGGCATGGACGAGCAACGCAAGTCCCAGAGCTGCACTCGTCCGGCGCGGTCTGACGTAGCGA
Source organism: Claviceps arundinis (assembly GCA_018360175.1). Classification (NCBI taxonomy): domain Eukaryota; kingdom Fungi; phylum Ascomycota; class Sordariomycetes; order Hypocreales; family Clavicipitaceae; genus Claviceps; species Claviceps arundinis. The sequence continues at coordinate 100,638 of SRPS01000056.1, read as the reverse complement.
GGCCGAAGCCACTGGCTTTTCCGGGCTGGAAGGCCACTTGACGAAGAGAATCCCAGTGGCCTGCTGCGAGCTCGACCGCCACCGATGACGTGACGATGTCCACGATCCTACCGGTTCGGTCCCCAGACGCCGTTGCCAGACGATAGCCATCCTGTGAGAAATCTAGGTCCATGATGGCGTTGTCATGCACTTTGATGTACTCATCGATCTCTGGACCGAGGTGAGAAGCAACTCCATTTTGTCTCGGACGAGTCCTGAGCAGCCGCACAAAGCCGGATTCATCGCCAATGGCTGTTGTCGAATCCGTGGGTGAGCTGGAGAGGCTGAACGGGATCGATTCTCCTTCTCCGACGTGTGCGGTACAGTGGTGCACATCCGAACTCTGGCTGTAGAATGATGCAGTATGGACTCGTGGGTCGTGGTAGGGATATTGGAGATACTGCTTGCCGGCGTGAATGCCGAATCCGTGCTCGCGATCAAGCATATGTGCTTCGAATCCGCGAGAGCGGAATTTTCGTGTGAGTTTGGGACGATATCCATCCTGGATCTGGCACGCAAAATAATGTTATTAGCAATGTATCTTATAAAAGATGTATAAATGGAGGATCTTATAGAGAGGGGGTGAGAGGAGAGAAAGAGACAGATGGAGGAGATTGAGCAAACAAGGGAGAGAGAGAAGAAAGAAATTAAAACTGAAGAGAGCAAGCGAAGGAAACGGAGGTGTAGAAAGAGATTTCTGGCATCTGACATACTAGATTTGTTCTCAGTTCGGACGGCCGAACGTTGGGTGCTGCCGGAAACGATTCCTCCTGCGAACTAACTATACTTCCGCTCCGACTCACTCCGTAGAAGCTCCGCTGGTTAAGAATTAGTCAGCTCTGTGACAGTCGGGATGATTGGGGGCAATTTGCTATGATAGCCGTGTATTGAGCTGCTGTTGATCACCTACCAGAATGCTTCTCCGTTGATCGTCGAGCACATCTGCACCCTCAGGCTGAGGCTTTATCGTCTCGTGAATCTGCACATCTCCGTCCCGCGACATGTGGTAGCGTCTCCCTAGCCACGAGGTCGGCAGAGGGTCTCTATTATCGGGATTCGATCCACGTCGCCTTTTGTTCCCCACGGGCTGCTGCTCCTCGCTGTTCTTTCTCTTATCTCTCTCAGACATACGAGATTGCCCCAAGCCCTCGGTAGGAGACGAGGGACAGAGGGGATCAGAGCTCAGCAGATCGCCGGCCAGTGACTGAGGGGACATCATTTGGCTGTTGGTGGCCGAAGCATTTAGAACTCCCAGTGTCATCCGAGGTGCTGTGGCTAAGCTCGATCGTGGGGTGAAGAAGCGGCCGAATCTCCGAGGCGTCACGGATGGCTTGCGTTTCTCCTTGCGGCGGCCCGTTCGAGTTGGTGATAGAAACGGGTTTGCTGGAGAAGACGACGTTTCCGCCGGGCTAGACGGCAGGACGTCGGCCACGGGAGGGGAGCCATTGCGATACATTGCCTGGTTTTCTTTTTGCCAACGAGTTTGGCTGTTGTGGTTCAGACAATGGGAGCTTCCCCACGCAGTTTCGCAGTCGTGTGTCTAGAGCGTTCGTTGTGAGTCGAAAGGACGCAGAAAATAAACAAAAGAGCTATCGGAGTACAGAGATTTGATGCACAGAAATCTTGACGCGGTCCTGTTTCCAATTTGTGCTGAGGGAGATCCTGGAGTTAATGAGGTGAGAGAGCCACGACGTCCAGCCATGACGGCGGATTTTATTCAAGGTTTCGTGCCATACCTTTGAGGCTGGGGGTGGAGTTGCCACTGAAGACGCGTAGTCTGCAGAGCCGCGAGCGTGTAAATGGGTTTCGCGCGTTGGGCGTGGCACCGAAAGGTACTATGTACATGTAGCTAAGAAGCAGGCTCACGCGACCGTAGGTACCCAGTACAGAATTCTTCGATTTTGGAAAACAACCTGGCCCGTGCGGTGCCGTTTTGTCAGTGGTCATCAACGGCCGGGGCTAACCAGATTCTACTTACGGAGGCGTCAAACTTCAAAGGGCAGGTTCCGACGCGCCAATAAGTACTGACAGTGTGCTACGTGCCCCAATAGTACCTGACCAGGGGGTCGAAACTCCGACCGGCGACTGGTAGTAGGTAGTCACCCTCTACAACGCGTCGGACATAGGAAAGAAGCTTCCATTGCTTCAAAGGAGGTCAAGTCTGTTCATTACAACAGCCTTATCGTACTTCTCCCGGCTTTTCAGGCTGCCATGTAGCACAGTGTTTTCTGTAGCACTATGAAGAATCGTCTTTCGATGATGACCTTGCTCTCCTCTGCCTCGCACGGGTTGCATGTAAGGCTGCGATGCGATGCTACGCGTACCGCTTATTAGCGAAACTTGCCATTAGCCGCCCCTCCAATCTAAGATGTCTTTAATATTGTGCATCGATCCGTCTTCATCTATTGATCTCCTCGTCTAGGTGACTGCAAATCTGGTACATACCTACCCACCTAATGTACCAGAGACTAGAGTCCCTCAGTCTCTCCGATCTCGTCACGACTCACGAAACGCCACCTCCGGCTTCTTGCATAGCCACATTTGCAGCCACATCGACTAGTGGGTCCGTATGGTGTCATTTCCAGAATCTGAGCGTGATCAGCGAGATCAATGTGATTCATGATCCCTTTATCTGCCCTTCCCGAGCCGCTGATCCTTGAAAAAATCCATCTTCTTGCTATAGCTGATAGCCAACGTAAATTGCATCGTCGCCTTTCTTCTAAAACCTATTCATTAATCGCAATCAGGCTTCGTCATGTGCCGTTTCCTGGTGGGCAACTACTCAGCGGATCCTCCGACGTCGGATACTGGCATGGGCCGCTAATCGATGTGTGGTGTCGCGAATAGCTATACAAAGGCAGTGATGAGATTCTCCTGTCGAAATTGATCCTTGATCCGTCCCATTCGATTCTAAAGCAGTCTTTTGACTCCCGTCTACGTTTGGTACGTCATTAGATCTGGACAAGAAAGCCCGAAAGAAGTACTAACTGAGGCTTCGTCTAGGACACTCGTCGCGGTCAGAACAATGCAGATGGCTTTGGGATAGGCTTCTACACCGATCCCAAGCTGGGCAGTGCACCATGTCTCTTTACTTCCACCGTTCCTGCCTGGAACTGCACCAACCTTCACAGAATAGCATCCAAGACGGCGTCGCGGCTTATCTTTGGCCACGTCCGGGCCACGACCGAGGGCTCCCTCAGCGAAGACAACTGCCATCCCTTTACACATGCCAGCCTCATGTGGATGCACAATGGCGGGCTTGGTGGCTGGAAATACATCAAGAGAAAGCTGTGTGATCGCTTGGCCGACAAGTGGTATCTACAGGTCAAAGGGGGTACTGACACCGAATGGGCCTTTGCTTTGTTCCTCGACACCCTCGAGCGGTTAGGCCATGACCCTAGCTCAGCACCTGAAACTGGATTCGGTCCCAATGTGTTACGGAAAGCTGTGGAGCTGACTATTTCGCAAATCAACGAGTTGACGGACTCGATTCCCCAGGATATCCTGCAGAACGAGGATGTGGACACCAGGAGCCTGCTCAACTTTGCCGTGACTGATGGCCACAGCGTCATCTGCACAAGATACATCAGTAGCTCCACGGATGAAGCTGCGAGTTTGTACTACTCATCAGGGACACAGTGGGTGACGAGAACGTCGGACCCCAACGACCGGCAGTACCAGATGGAGCGCAAGGACAGGGGAGCGGACATTGTTCTGGTCACGAGCGAGCCTTTGACTTTTGAGCGAGGTGAGTTAAGTATCGCTAGCTTGTTAGAGCACTGCTTTCTATTTCCAACACCTTCCTTGTTGGGTTGGTGAACTCCCACCTTGGCCAGAATGTGTTACTTTTGCCATCGTAAGCTAACGGAACGGCGATTTTTTTGCAGAAAACTGGGTGAACGTACCTACAAATTCTATTCTCACAATCCACCGTCAAACCGTCATGATCCAGCCGATCGTCGACAAGTATTACGAACGTGATCCATACCACGTTCGATCCAGTGCCTTTGTCCAGGCCAAGGGGCTCGTGTCTAACGAGAAAGTACCCAGCCGCACCGCCTCTGGTTCTGGGACCGGCACAGCAGCTTCGAGGTTTGCAGCCCAGAATCTTAGCTCAAGGAGTGCAAGTCCAGACCGGGCTCGACGATCACGGACGCCGTTGTCCATGTACGAAGCGAGAATACCGTGATGACGGTTTGCATGCTGGCGCGTTTCATAATGTTTTCCTAATTGGAGGGTTTGAGTCCATTTATGGCGTTACTGCGCCGCAATCCGATCAATGGAACTCGTTGGCTATTCGCATTAATGTTGTACTGGTCAGTGGTGGTCCAGATAGTGGGTGGTCGAAATCTGTGTGGTGTCACACTATCCATAACCTATCACTGATGTCTCAATTTAAGATAAGGTGCGAAGAAAACAGATACTTGAACGACAAACTCACAGAGCAACGCTGTCTTACCTGTATCGTAACGATGAAAGCTAGAGAGTAATAAGTCTGCTGGAAACGTACACGCCTCGCATGGAGAGCGGTCTTGTTTTCCGCCCATCTTTGGCCAGGCGATCACGGCAACCAGTTACCGGTGCCCTCGATCTTAGTTACATACTCCATCCACGCCTCACGGTAACCCATATCGTTCTTCCGGCTTTCCCTTGGTTCCAAAATTGCTTTGTCTCTGCCTCCGGGGGGTAAACGCAGTCAGCTCATGGGAACTTTCGACCTCAGCGTGGTGTTTACACACGACGCTGACATCCCCCTCACAGGCAGTCAACTGTATAAAGCCAGTCACTGCATCTAGAAGAAATGTCATCGGTTGTCAGTTCACTGATTCTATAGTTCTGAAGATATTGCGTCTACCCAACTCGCCTTGCCTTTCCTTCTTTCCTTACTACATCCTCCACGACAAGCTGACGACTTGACAGCGTGAGTTTTACATAGGCTTCAAGAAGTTAGTCGAGCTATGTTCCTCTTTCTAACTTCCCCTAGCCTATACCAAAGCCTTTTCGTCACACCTCCGACAAAAACCGTGAAAGTCAAAAGGCCTACGCTCTAAGACGTTGTGCAACGGCTCTGCCTTGCCACGGCGTCTCAAGCCATGCCCGTCATGTGCACATCCATCTTGACGTACACCCTATGTGGCCACAAAAAGTATTTCGATCGCCCCTGCCACGAAAATTTCGGCGGCGACGGACGCAAATGCTCGCCACTGGCACTCAATATACACACGACCCAGCAGATAATCGACAAGTGGCCTTGCCTACTGTGCCGAACATTCGCCAAAATGCGGAGGCAGATCCAGCGCGAGCGTGCCGGCAACGACTCTACAAACGTCACTTTCAACGGTATGGGCACTCTGCAGGGCGATATTAACAAAGATCTGCAGACTGTAAGTAAAAAGCGTGGACGAGCCTACACGACAAGATAGGAGCGGCCCGATCCTACGCAGAGATACCTTCACAGACATTGCGCCTCCGTTTCAAGCCCGACTGATACTAGTAAGATCCCGTGAGCGAGCGACGAATGCAATACCTCAAGAAGCATCCATGTTACTACGACGCGAAATACAATATCAACAAAGACCCGTCAGTAAAAAGCGTGGGGGAGTCTACACGACAAGAAAGTAGTACATAGCTTGATCCTAGCAAAAAAAAAAAAAAAAACAAACTCGGACTCATCATACTGCTACCAAGTTTCCGTGAACAACAAATGCGACTAATCGGAGATTCGAAAAGCTTCGGTCTGACCGCGACTCGGTGAAGGTCCACAAGATGATGATGAACCATGACGGACCAATTGATATGGCTCTGGAGAATAAGATACCCAGAGAGAAATCTCGGCTTATAAAGAGAATGAGGACGATATATGACGGCCCGCCGAAATATCTCGAGCAGCTTCGTCGCAGCGGCTTGTCTGCAGACTGCGACCAGTCGCGAGGACGAACGAGTTCGGAGTCCAGTATTACCAGGACGGACAAGATAAGAGTGATAGTCGATTATGATGCATAGAAGCATGTTCATTCTTTTACTCGCACGAGGTATATGCCTCTGTTTTCTTATGCAGTCTTGATTTTCAGCAAAGTCGCTCTTTCATCTTTTTTCTTACGTTTTCTTGCTTTCTAGCAAAGCCGCTCTTTTTTGAGTCCTCGACTCTTTGGCCACTGATTGGCCGACACTGTACAGTGTATTGGCCGATTGGGACGTGTAATTTACCCTAATATTACTTCCAAAAGATGATGTCTACGATATTACTCTATTTGTTCTTTGTCTCGACTCTCCTGATCTCTGGTGTTTCTGTGCCTTCGTGTCATTGCTGCCTCTCGACTCGAATTACCTGAAATCTCAGTCGCTGACTTGTCCTCACAATCTGGCCACAATACTCAACTATTGTAGGTATAAGGTATGTAATTGTACCAGGACGAAGAGCGGCTGCGGTGGATCTTCGCTTCGCCCTTCCTAGTCGGGACAAAATTCGAAGCACTTAATGGCTAACTTGCAGAGCCGATAGCAGTCAAACTCTAAATAGTCAACACGCCCTTTCCTCAGTCCCACACGAAAGGTTCAAGGAGAAACGCCTTCCACACCAACGCGTCAGTGTCAGTGGGCATGGCACATGCTTGTAACCACATGCCCCTGCATGTCACTGCTTTTCTTAGTTCTATCGTCTCTTTCCCCGATCCGTCTGCTCTCTTGCTCAATTGACGAGGCTTTTCCTGTAAGGTCACCATTGCTTCTCATGCCAAGCTATTCTGTTGTGGGCCACTTTCCAAAGAGAAACACGAGCAGTACCTAGTGGATTGTGGCGACGAGCTTGGACGCTTCTCAGCAAGAAGTTCTTCCTACGCATACCCCATCATCCATGGGCTAACGTCTTAGAGGTTAAGGACCAGGTGTCAATTGTCCCCCCGCCTAGTGTTGCAGTGGCCCGGTTCCCTGGTAACTGGTTAGCGGTGGTTTATGGAGTAATCGTAGTGGGATAGATACTGTACTGACTGTATGTACAAGCCTGTATTCACCGTGAGGGTGTAACGTCAAAGGTGAACAACCGAAACGCATGCAGCATGTTAAGCGCTTCTGGTCAGTGGTTGATGTTCTACTGTTCGGCTCCAAGCCTCCAAGTACATATCCACGAGACACATTCGAGTACCTAAGTGGTGAGCTGCAAGCAAGCAAGAGTCACCCATTCCCACGGGTGCAAAAAGAAACACCCGCAAAAGCCAGAAAAGCATGGCCTCAGAATCATAAGCCGAATCGTTTTCTGGGGCGCACGCCCGAAGAGTTTAAGCGTGTACTGTGTAGCTAGCTCTCTGCCATCTGGTCACACCGTGGTTTTCCGGTCTCGTCGGAGCTGCAAATAATGGAGCCAGGGAACCGGCGTCTAAAGTCGAGGCCTATTCTTTGTGCATCTTGTTGTAGCGCAGGCGAAAAGGGCAACGACAAGGGAACAAAGGCCCCCTGCGATGAATGTGCGACCGTCGGGTAGTGCCGCGGCTGCTGCCGCCACAACCTGGCAAGTCTGCAGATGGCGCAATGGCGTGTGCATGTGCATGTTGTACGTGCATGAATGGCATGTGTAGCCTGTAGCCTGTAGGTACACGTGTTACGTGTACATGTAGGTATCTATTCTACCTACTGATGTACTCCATACATACCTATCTAATCGGCCTGGTCTCTGACCAATCTGTGGTTAGGCACACAGAGATCTGAGCACAGAGATCAGATCTTAGAGACAGACGACAGAGTCACAGAGATCGGACGACGTCCGAGTCAGACCGGAGAAAAAGGGACATCAAGCCAGTGAAGCAAAACAGACGATGAGAAACTAGAAAGACTACATATAGGATACGAACAGACGGGTGCATACATTAGTTTCTCGTTCTTTTACGCCGTTGTCATGACAAGTTCCTCTACCCAGTACCGCCATGGTCCTGCGGCCTTGCATCCCTGGTCTCTGGGCTCTTTGTCTGCGGCACTGTCCAACATGGGTGGTTCAGTTCATGCAGGGCAGTCGTGACAGTGTGACGTGTTATACAATGGTCGGCGGGAATCCAAGAGACTCGAGAAGGAAAAAAGAAAGAATAAAGCGAGCGCGACTGCGAGAGCGCGCGAAAGACAGAGTAAAGGGGGGTATGATCGATTTTGGGCGGGTCTGTGCATCACTTCATTCACCCCCATACCTAGAGGCTAGGAGGTAGGTACCCCGTACGTGTGGGGAAACTGCAGCACATACGGACTCACGGAGTAGGTGTGTATGCATCCCCGTAGGTACCAGGTAGGTACCTAAGATACTTCAGATATGTACTCTGTAAGCATTTAGGTACTCTCTTTGGAAGTTTCGCGCCAACCGTCCATACGGGTGTTGCTAGCGGAAAGAGGACAAGTCCACATGGTTTGAAGAACGTGACTGTTAGGTACCTAATGTATGGGGGACCACACGGGGGAATGCCCAGGGATTCAACCCACTGTATTCTTAGCAATGTACCGGAAAGGTCTTCGTGGGCGAGAGAGTCACTCTTCGCGAAGACGGGCTTCCGTAGGTCCGTATCTGCCTCGCGCTTAGCTGCGCAATGAGGAAGCTCCTCGAGAATACATATACCGATACATATACATATGTGTGTACCTATGTACATTGTTTCTTGCCTGCCCGGACCCATCCCTGATACTTAATCCCTGATGCCATGGAGCTAACCGTGATCTCGCGGGTCTGGGGACTGCGAACTGCGGGCTGCGGACCGCGGACTACGGTGTCAATGTTCGCGCATACGAATATATACTGTACAATATGTATGTACTCTGTGTGCTCCATTTGGCAGGCCGCTTCAGGGTTAAAGAGACAAATTGGCCGAAATCTCCCCGTTGGCGATCCCAGTTGGCGTCGCGTCACGTCCTGACACCTATGCGAAAGAAAGCTTACAGAGAGGTGTAAGGTACCTAGGTTTCACCCACGAGTAGGCACCTTGCGCCTCATCTTTGCAACCGCCTGCACAAAACCGAAGCAGCAGCACTGAGCCACGAGTTTTTTGTTGTCTCTGTTGTTCTCTCGCTCCTCGTCTCTTGGTGTTGTTCTCGTGATTGCAGCTTGTGTGGAATTGTTTTGTGTCTACAGTATTCGCAGTGTTTCGCACGTCGGAAGAATACAAAAGTGGGTCAACGGGAAGAAGAAGAGGAACCCGCCCCCATTCCCCACAAACACCCGCGGTGTTTCGGCTCCAAAAAGTGCACAATGGAAAAATGGAAAATGTGTCTCTTGTATGTGCAGAGTACCTATGTATATCTACGTAAATAACGTATCCTCTTTACATCAGGCCAGTCCGGTGTCATCTCCTGCAGCAATGGATGCCAACTGGGAAAAGCGCCTGTACATTGCGGAGCATTTCGTCTCTTGTTATATGCTTTGTACGGAGTACCTCTCTGTCTCAACTTGTCGGGCAGATTTGCTTGGCCCGACTTGGCTTAAGTAGACTTGGCACTTTTCTTGGCTTGGCTTGGCTTCTATCTACGTACAGACATATGTATATCCCGCACTAAGCGGTTTCCAGCCAGCTTAGCGTTCTGGCCTTTTGAGCGGATCGGTACGGAGTTCACAGCTTCGTCCTCTTATCTAATGCTCTCTGGTCCTCTCAAGCATTGGTGGGCAGCAGGATGCTGTTCAGATTCTCGGGCTGCAATGCATGTATGAGATTCTTTCGCTGGGTTAATCAACTTTTCAGGAACGCAAACTCCGTACTTGGAAGGATAAATAGGGGAGGAGTGTAAGCCGCTACGGAGAGGTACCAGGTACAGTGATGTAGGTCAACCACACCCTACGAAGTGATTCGTGCTCACTGTTGATCCTCTCCCCATCATGGCAATGTTTTCGTCGCGTTGAATCGTTGCACAATTTGTTCCCCGCTTCCACAGTTCTGGAGTGGACGCACAGAAAGAACCCCGATCATCCCCTCTTCCCCTTTGTGAGGCGTAATATTTCCATAGGTACATACTATGTACATACATACCTACCTACCTATGTACCTCTCTTCTTGTTGCACCACCCCAGCCCCGCAGCGCGTCGCGCCGCTCCGCGCTAGGAGAGGAGGGGAGTAGGTACATATGTTAGGTACCTAATGTAGGTTAGGTACCTCTCCGTACCTATAGCCGCGTAACGAAGCACAACAATCTAGCCAATCCATCTTCCCGTCCCATGAGATTGCCATGTTTCCTCAAAAAGCCCCCGCCCTGGACGCAACCCTCAATCATAAAAAGGCATCAAGAGCAAATCTCAAACAAGCCAAGAAGTACCTCTTATAAACAGAACAGCCCACGTGAAAAAAAAAAAAAAGGTACCGGTACTCTGTTCAGGATGTCGAAAAATCCAGCGTCCAACCTCCGAGTGACGCAAAACCGTAGACGAGACAACAACCTTAGCAATTACAGGACCGAGGGGGCAACGAGCCTAGCAGTGACGGTAGCTACCTACGCACCTACGCACATACCATCATCAGACGCGTCGCGTCCAGCCATCCTTCTCCGACTCCCGAGGCTCAGAAATTCAAATTCTCCCCCCCCCCCCCCCCCCCCCCCCCTTCCTTGGTTGTCTTGTGCCTGCCACCACCGAGTCGCCGACCGGACGTCACAGGAAGGCGGGTGTGTGTGTGTGTGTGTGTGTGTGTGTGTTCATGGTCCAAGTATGTACCTACATACTGTAGTCTGTATGTCACCGTCCCACGCCCGTCTCAGCCTCGCTCGACGCCGGTCCTCGCGGGTAGGACGCAAAAAGAGGGTACCTAATTATGTAGGTAGACCAAGTGGGTTCCAAGAAGCGCAGCATCAACCATGGCACATGCACCAGGCACCTACAGCCTACATACAGGTTACGACAGAAGCCAAGACCCCTGTAAACTCTTCCTTCCAAGCCCCAAGCCCCAAGCTGCAAGCTTTTCTCAATGAGCCGAGGCTAGAATTTGATGTTGATACATACCTAGGAGGAAGCAAGGTTTCGCGTTCAAGGTTTAACATGTGATGAGGTGGTACATACAGGAGTACCCCGCGGAAACGCAAGAGTGGTCACATAGCCCACCTGCGCTGTGGTCTGTACGGAGTACGGAGTACGTTGATGTCCGTTTGGGGGGGCAGTGTACTATGTGAGGTGTATTTCTGGTGCGGGTGTAATAATTGGGGTTGGCTGAAATGGAAGTGTGTTGTCGGGCCTGGTGTCAAAATGATCATGTTCGTGGTCTAGAGGTATTGTCGTGGCCGCCGTGGCCGCCATGGCCGCCATGGAGCCAGAGGTGCGGTGCGGGTGCGACAAGCGTGCTTTCAAAGAAAAACCTATGTAGGTATGTACATATATACTAACCCAAGGAAGGCCGGGTGAAGCTAGAAATTTGTGTGACAAGGTGCACGAAAATGGGTGCTCGTAGGATTTCATCACCTGCTACCTGACTAAATGTGATGTTGCTCCATCATGACCCCTTTCAACGAACGCGATGTGTCGCGCCAACTCTGCTCCCCACACACACACACAGACAGATACATCGAAAAACGCACAACACCGGCGGCTAGGCTTCCCCCTGTTACTCTTGGCTGTACGCGCCCGTCGGAGTGGCTCACCACTCACCAGTTTGCAAAACTCGGTCGTTCTGCCAATTTGTGCGGCGGCGGGGCGGTCCGACATGCCGGCAACGATGCCGCTAGGTACGGAGTACATTGTTGCCCATAATTTCCCGTGGAAGATATCGTTCATCTGCTGTTTGTTCAGACATCTTGTAGCCATCATTAATTTCTCGTCCTCGCCCTCGTTCTTCCCCTCGTCCTTTTGAGAGAGCCAGAGCCGTTGCTCCTGGCAACGCTGCCAACGCGTCTCCTCGCGTCCTTGTCCGTAGCGCACCCCCCTAGCGTCATTGTCGGTGTTGCGTGGTCCTCACCGGAAAGGACTATGTGATTGTGCCCTGCCAAAAGAGCCGGAATGACGAAATACGAGACGCTGTCTTCTGAATGAGCTGACCGTCTTGAACCGCGTCTGCCAAGGGGTGAGTTGACCGGGCCATTGGAAACTGAGAGCCACGATTCCACACCCCCCTACCAGCCCGTAGCTCAGATCCGCCTTCATCCTCGTCGATCGTTGATGCTGCCGAAATGCCGCCCGGATAGATCTAGATCGAAAGAGAAAAAAAAGCCATTTGCCGCCCAAGCCGAGTTGAGCCACGGAAAAAGGCAGACCGGCGCTTGCTAATAAGTTGGTGTGAAATCTGGCCATGCCAAGACCCTACTATGCGGTAGGTGGCGCACAGGACGTGGTTTGGTGGCCAGCAAAGAAGTCGAGTAGGTATGGGAGCTGGTATGGATGGGGTACATGCGGCGGGCGCCTTTGGTTAGCTACCTAGGTAGCTGCTCGCTCAATTGACAAGATCCACGGACCACGGTCCAAGACGAGTCGCCTTGCGGACGTTCGAAGCGAACATCGTGATGAAGGGTCCATCGCCCACGGAACGGATGTTTCTTGGCTCGTCGTATAGACCATCGATGAACGTCATTGTATTCTTGTTGTAGTTCATCAATTATGTGATTTTCGCTCTCAAACACCGGGCTTCGTTTATTCGCTTCGGACTCTAATTCTCGTGATGTCGTTCCATGATTAAAAAGAAAAAAAGGAACGCGGAGAGGTCCCGAATTGCAACCAGGCAATTCTCCAGCCTGCTTGTCGTGCTTTAGGAGTCGACCTGCGAGAAAAAATTCCCTCAGGGGAAGGGAAATACTGGACAAGACGCCAGAGGCTGCGCAAGGCCGTCACACTCCCGCATTGGCTTGTGCTCTAGATGTGAATCGAATGGGTCCAGGTGATGCGAGTCGAGGCTCGCGCCATGTTCTGACCCTGCGTATACCAAGGCTGGATACGAGTTCGGCGCACGCCCATGATGGTGGTGATAATCATCGAGCACGTCGAGTCCTGTGGAAGAGTTGTGCGCCACGGAAGAATGCTGCTGATTGGAAGCATACCCATCATGATCGAAGATGGTGGATGACCCGCTCCCAAAGTGCATGTCGTCGCGAGAATATGTGTGATCGAGCGGAGAGAGATAGTCGACTTCGCTGACGGAATCCACCGATGATGAGAGATCGGTTACGAGGGGGAGAGGAAATCTGGGGTACTTGGGAACGGCGTCGTGAGATTGCAACAGGCCGGACGCGTAGATGCTGTTCCAGCCGTGCTGGAGGACTTGCGGTGACGGCGATGTAGCGTCATGGGTTGGGGTCTGGGTTGCGAAATAGTCGTAGTGGCCTGTCGCGGAAACAAACGAGTTTACCTGTGTTGGGGCCGAGCGAGTGAGAGACGACAAGATTTCGACGTTTCCGTGTTGTTGTTGTTGGTGTTGGTGTTGGTGTTGGTGTTGGTGTTGCGGCGGAGGCGGTAGTGGCGGTAACGGTAGATGATGATAATGATTAGGAAGAAGCGGATGGTGATGGCCTTGTCTGGCGATGGGTTCTTGGTGCTTTATCCAATGTGCTGCCGCCCTTGTAACCGCGGAACGGGCTCGATTGCACGAAGAAGGCGTAGTTTTTTCGAATACACGAGAAACGGGAGGCGCCTGGGCAATTGGTAGGGAAAGCCCGCGCAGTTTCCCCCGGCTGGCCACGCCGACGCCCCAAGTCAACTGAGTCTTGTAGCCGGAGCACTCGTCTCCAATTTCGAGACATTGCGAGCAGTATGGACGGCGTCTGTCACACTTGACACCACTTCGTTTCGAGCAAGTGAAGCAGTCATCAGCTGCTCCTCCACCGGTAGTACGTCTTCTGCGCTTTCGAGCTGTGACGGCGTCTGGGATGGCAGACACGGGTTGCTGTGGGAGAGGGGCCGTCATGATAGCACGGCGTGGATATGTGTATATATATAACGTTGGCAAGATAGGCCTTGCGGAAGGAAGAGTGATAAGAGGGGGGGGAGCAGTATGTCTGCCGGCAAGGGTGTAAGTTGGACGTTGTAGAAGAAGAAGAAGGACGAGGGCACAATAGGAAAGGCAGAATAGCAGAATAGCAGAGCAAAGCGCAAATTGATATAGACTCAAAGTAGCCTGATGGCGACCGAGGTTACATCCAGGTGATGAGGATGAAAAGGGTGGTGAGAAAGGTGACTGTAGCCTGTAGGTATCCTGCGATTCCTGCCTGCCCAGTGCCGGCAACACAGTCAAGTGGTTGAGGTCAGGTCCAGCTCCGACGCGCCGTCAGACAAGAACTACATATGTACCACTTTACAAGTGACGGACCGTATTGCGGTAGTATGTATATTGCGGAAGGGCACTTGTGCTAGAGCCTAGGGGAGTCAACCGGGCCGGGGTATATCTTGATTTCTCCATATCGTACGGAGATTGCATCCTTGCGGCAATGGGGTTACAAGGTCAGGCTAGAAAGCGATGCCTGCCACTTCTGCCACTTCCCAAGCTCCCAGACAACGTGTGAGTGGCCCACTGTCGAAGAAAGACCAGGTTCCAGGTAAAATGATGGAGCAAGGGCCAGAAACCCAATGGTGTGGTGTGCGACTTGCAATGTGGCGTGTGGTGCGTGTGGTGAATCGTGATGCACATGCCACATGCGCGAACACAGACTTGTAAGTTGATGCACGCCTGCCTGTACACATGCCACAGCACACCTCGCATGAGCTGAATACCGGTACCTACATACTCCATAGGTACTGAATAGGTAACAAGGGCTCGGATGAAGAAGAGGAGAAAAGGGGGTTCCGAAGCGACCGTCCGGCCTCCGGTGGTTGAGATTCGGGGCGGGGCCGTCTAAGGGGGTCATGTCTTGGCTTAGAAGTTAGGAGGTATCGGGTCGATGTTGGCTCGCGACAATGGCTCTCAAACTTTCACTCAAAGTTAGCTCTCGACAATCAAGACAAGACGAGACCGACAGGACGCGAGCAGCAGACGCGCTGGAACCGCAGATTGGCTCGCTGAGGGAAGCCGAGCCGGCGAGCCTATTCGCGTCAAGCAAAGCCACGGGCCATGCGATGCGTCGTCGCACACAAACGCGCGACACAACATTCAGCCTTTGTACATTGCATTGTATGTACGGAGTACAGGAGCACTGTCCACAGTCCGAGACTGTGCGTTCCCGAAAAGAAATCATGTTCCAGGCACTTCTCGTCCCGTCGTCGTGTGTCACCTTGGAGGCTTGGTCTGCCTCGGTGCTCGCTGCTGACGACTGACCTCACCTCAACCTCACTGTCTTGTTCCAAGTTCCCAGAGGCTGCGAGGCTGCGAGGCTGCGACTCCAGTTCTCCGAATGGCTTCCCACCGTTCACGGCTTCCGTCGGCATCCAGAGTTCAGACTCGTCAACATGAGTTGTTTGACAGCATATCGAGCCCGCGTGGTGTCTCGTAGCTTGTAAGCGTGCCGGAGCCCTGACCAACAGACTCACAGAGACACCAAATTGCACATGTCGAATCAGATTTACCGCCGATAAACGACACCGGCACGAACCCCACTGGGCATCCATTGGCATCGTTGACATCGTGGGCATCCACAGTCATCCGCAGGCATCCATTAGCTTCCCATTCGTGCTATCATCCAGTGGAGGGGCCGAAAGAGCAGTGCAGGGCTCGCAGCAGGGCGCTTCGATGGGCGCTGCAGCTTCAAGAACAAGACGATATGAAAGCGGCGTCTGCGGCGGCTGCTTGTCACTTTTCGTCGGAGGATGCAGCTCAGTGTTCCCATTCGAGGCGGCGTTGTAACTTTTTACCTGTGTTGAATCTTGATGACATTTTTTGTCCCATCTTGGGGTCAAGTCAATGGTCATGCTCGTCCCGCTTTTGATTGGATCTATACGATTTAATTGGCGTGCTGAAAGTGGGGCTCAGGGGAGCCACACGAACGGGCGTGGCCTCCGTGAGTCCGTCGTCCCACATCATCGCAGGGTCTCATGCGTCGTCGTTCTTCTTTCTCCATGCAATCGTGCTGCGACTCTGCAGTTCAGGTTGGCCAACCGAGCCGTATTCTTACGTTGAGGGCCAGTTACAACTTACAAGGACGACATCTTGTACCTATCCTGATTCCTTGGCCGTCGTTGACGTCGTTGAAGACGCTCCACAGCATACGGATTACAACCCACAAGTCATTCCCAATGCACATGTCGCCATCTCTCTCCGCCGACCTCCTCAGCACTGAGCAGTGAGCAGTGAGCACCCCGGCAGTCACGAGGCCCGAGCCTGTCGATTCCCAGGAGCGGGGCCTCGGGAGGGGGTGCGAATTGCAATGGATGCTCAACGAGGCTGGACAATCTTGAGCCTTCAGTGATCACGAACGAGGTTCTCCCCATATTCTCTTCTGTACAACAATAGCAGAAGTAGGAGAGGGGAACAAGATGACGCCGAATCACACGTGGCTGGAGATGCTCGCTTCGTGATTCGCTTCTCCCCAACAACCTCGCGCCGACGAGGCAGAGTTATCCTCCTCACGCCTGAATGTCCAGCCACCCCCTTCTCCATCTTGATGGGATCCAGAACGGACGATTGAGCCAAGTCGAAGATACGGCGAATCCTGCCATCCTGCCATTATGCAGACCCAACTATGGCCCCATTTTCGCGACAATACCTCCTAATAAACCCGTGTGGAGTTGAGGAACAGCCTGCAACGGCTGCAACCGTTTTTGCTGACTTTCTGCAGTGGCTTGCAGGACCTGCACCTCTGCCGCTTGACTCTACCTACATACTAGGTACATAGCGTGGAAGGACAGCACTCCAGTTGTCGAACAGTCACAGTCCAACAAGTCCAACAGCGGCACATGGCGCTCAAGGCCAAGTCCTTTTGCATTCGTTTGCACAGCCTACGGTACGGAATACATACTGGTTGGACAACCCACCCACTCGGGAACAGGCGTTTCTGCACCTGGCCGGCAATGGCGTTACATTACCTATATGTACATACATGTTGAGCATGAACCAGAACAACCCAGGCACTACTTGGGGCGTTTTGCCGGCCAGGGCAGGGACAGGGGTTCGGGCAATGATGGCCATGCCATGCATCATCTGTTACCTGGAGGCTGGCAGCCGCGAATACATAGTCTGTGTGTTTGGTCGATCCAGGTCTCAACATACCTATCATGGACCACATGAGGAAAAGATGCGCAAAACAAAGCCCTCGAGCCTCGAGCCTGAAGTCTAGAGCCTGGAGCCTGGAGCCTGGAGCCTGGAGCCTGGAGCCTGGAGCCTGGAGCCTGGAGCCTGGACCAAGTCATGCTTCGTTATAGACTTCAAGCTTTTGACGGCCTTCCACTCACTGCAGTGGTCCAATGGAGTGTTCATCTTATGAGCGTTGCGTTTCAGGCGCTCGAAACATATCGAACGTTGCCTCTTGCTTGCCTGGTTGTCGTGATAAATCATAAGTCATGAACCTACGTAAGCGCAGGGGTAGACTCCAGTCTCCAGATGGCAGCCAAGGGGACGGCGCCTCGGTCCCGCGGCTTCCCTCGGACCTTTTCTAGAGCATCGGCATCGTGCAGACATGCAAGGAGCCCCTTGTTCATAGAGGCGGGTGATCCATGCGATGCCATGTTCTTTGCTTGCTTCTTGATCATGGTAGAGGCTGGGAATACAGCATCATCTGGAAAACCACAATTGGCTGTATCCCCGAAAGGTCCCCGAAAGGGCTGCGTCTTTAACAAGTCAGCCTCGTCATAATCGTCCCAACGAGTGGTATTCAGACGTGGCGGCTTGGGTCATTCTGGGGTTGCGAAGATGGACGATTTGCCGCCTCTGACTGTACCAGCAATGGCCATGAATCATGATGCCGTCGTTCACGAGGTCGTTGATGTGCCGGACTGTCCAGTCGGCCTACCAAACTAGAGAGACTTCTATCATTATAACAGAAGTTTGTTGTATCAGGAGTTCGGAGAATATTCCGTCTACGGTCTGCATCTATGGTCAGCTTGTTGCATATCGCAGCGTCAAAAATGGGCTATCGATGCACCGTTTCTGACAGATGTAACGAGGTCCGAAGCCTCAAAGCCTCCAAAGCCTCATTCTCGGGATAGGCTGTGGTGGTTGCGGGAGGCGGGGATGTCGAATCGTGGCGCAGATCGGTTGGATCTTGGCAATCTCCCTCTTGGATTTTACAGCGCATCCCAACACCAGATGTGACGCGTTGCTCTAATGGATTTGGAGCACCATCATGATCATTATTCGTCGCATGTCACTGTCAGAAGCTCAGGTCACGACACGAGCGCTTGACCAAGACAGCCTCCCGCTGCAGTGGAAGCCGACAACAAAACGGCGCCTGTGGCGCTTACGCGTTTCAGATGCCGTAAGACGATGATGCATATACATACCTACTTCCACCCGCTCTGTTTGGTCCTGGGGCCTGGAAGGAGGCATGTTGTGCTGCCTTACCAGTCATACACCTCGGGAGCACAGAATTTCGTTTGGCACGTGAGGCCGACGATCATGGTGTTTCAACATGCACGGGCCGAGGCACAACGAACCCGTCAATCTCCAAGCTTGAACTTGTCAGTCTGTCAACAGTGAAGCGCCCAGCCTGCTTCTGGCCTGCTCGCCGTCCCCAGAAGTAGTAAACATGGCCGATGACAAGCCAGCTCATGGACAGGATTCCGAGTCTATACGACACTCAAGACAGCCTGACAGAACATAATCCGGGTAAAAGAAGTCAGTAGGTATGTATTAGTTGCTCTCAGGGTGGCGCTCCTGAGTAGAGATGATGGCCGTGATCAGATGATCACTAGTAGAGCATCAGCCTCTCACTGGCTTGTACATGTGATCCCGTCCGATTCGGTTCAACAAAGAGCAACAACATTGCCAAGTTCCAACTGCCGACCTCACCGACCAGTCACAACGTCTGTTGCCGCCGTTCCGTTTCCCTTCTTGGACCCTTTCCCCGCCCACTGACGAACTTCCCCGCAAGGAGGGGTCCCCCGGTTTCGGGAGGTCCTGTCCCCTCCCTCCCTCCCTCCCTTGATAGCGGAGGATAGCGCCGGCTGGCACGACGCGAAAGGCTGAAGACGCATCGAAGCTTGTTTTCGAAGAGACATCGAACCAAAGGTGTCTTGTCAGACGCGTATGCAACCACCATCGAAGAAGCTTGGCTCATAAAAATAGAAATAAAAAAGCAAGGTGTCGACGACGTATCAGTAAAGTAAATCGCGATTTCGAGAAGGGTTCCATTACTTTTTCGCAAACCTCATCGGCACAATCACAATCACATTACATTACATCGACAACAACGCCCCAACGCTCTACCTCGTACGACAACGCCGTCACGTATCAGCGGCACGTCAGTGTCGCATTCGACACGTGATGCAGGCAGGCCTGTAATGTAGGTAGCACGAGAAGGTAGCACGGAGTCCGTACTACGTAGGCGAGTCGTTGAGCCGCCGTTGAGACGCCGTTGAGACGTTGAGGCCTTTGATGTGTGTTGTTGCACACGCAGTTTACTCCGTCGGCAGCCACACCGTACACGGCATGCGCGCCCTTCTGCACAAGGCATTGTGCTGCATCGCCGTTGTAACTTGTGGCACATACAAATGGCGCGGTCCGTCTTGGACACTAGGTACTTGCCGCCGCTACACTGCGCGAAGTGTGTGCGACACTTCACGAGGTCAACTGACGGATATTTGGTAAATCTGAGTCTCTCGACATTTCCGCGATGTAGATGGCGATCCATTCAAGAAGGATTAACTTGCTGTCATAAGGCGATGACGGTCAGGCAATTTTCACACAATGTAATGTCGTGTTTTAGGTGTAGGTTGTATACACAT
Source organism: Claviceps arundinis (assembly GCA_018360175.1). NCBI lineage: Eukaryota > Fungi > Ascomycota > Sordariomycetes > Hypocreales > Clavicipitaceae > Claviceps > Claviceps arundinis. The sequence goes on along the minus strand of SRPS01000056.1, from coordinate 80,864 downwards.
GTACATATCTTCCAAGACATGCTTTGCATCATGTCTTATGTGACACAATAGAAATATATACCCGATACACATGAGACTTCAGGACAAGATGCCGAGGTGTCTCGGCTCTCGGAGACGTCGAGATGCTGACTTTGCCCCCGGGTAGGTCGAGTTGTTCGAGTACAACATGACGGATGGAAAGACAAAGCGCCGAGGGATGAACAGTCACCGACAGGTGCTTGTGTAGATGTTTTGATCATAGGTCTGCTTAATCTTAGTTTTCTCCGACTTGCAAAGTTCCCCCCCCCCCCAAAAAAAAAAAAAAGCGACGCAGGCCGGATGATCGCGCCAAAGAGTGTGCGTCCCTTACGTCTTTATATTGGCCACTTCACTTTGTACGGCCTCTTCTATGCTTCATAGCGTCACTAATGCACTCCTATGTATGTATGTACCTACATCCGCAACAACGTAGATACAAATCTAGGTACACTACTTCAGATCAGCCCCATCTTTGCTCTCCCTGCGTTTGCCTAGCGTGAGCTCCCCGCGTAATATATGATATGCCGGCATCCATTCTCACTGCGCTTCGAGAATAAACTTGCAAAGGAAAGTAAGCTAAAGGTAAATACGCCCGAATATACATGCCTACCCAGAGCGATTAGCATTGAACATCTACATGACATATTTATTTTCGACACGCTCGTCGCTCTCGTGGTTCGAGTGAGAGTCCAAGATAAGCTGAAGCCTGAAGCCTGAGAAGCTCATCTTGGAGTAAGAAAACAGGTTTGCTCTCGGAGCTTTGGTAAGCTTACGGTGAGCACCGAGCAATCGCCCACTGCACCAAAAAGGCACGCTAGTCATTATCCATAGGTTGAGATCAAATAGTCATTTGTGAGTATAAAGGAGCCGTTCTTTACTTTGGCTAGGGTAAAATTTAGAATTCTTTAGAAACGCAACATTGTATACCCATTATCATGAGAATGATCTTGGTTGCGTAGATCATTGGCGTCGCATCAAGCAGCAGCTTTTGGAATGCTTGTCGCAGATCGGTAGCTTGGAGGCAATAGCGGCTAACCAAGTCATTGTTTTTCAGGCATCGAGATTCGACTCTGTCCGCCGCTCGGATCAAGACTGACAGGTTACTTCTACAGCCCCATAACCTTGTTTTCTCCTGGTTCCCTGGAGTCCAGTTCGGCTGGATGACCGATGACCGCTGGTCCGCTGCAAGAAGAACTCTCAGGAATATTGACTTGCCTACTCGCAGACTATTTCTTGCTTATCACAATCTTGAATTCGGAACTGGAGGCTGGCCATGGAGTCCAATTTGGGCGAGAATATCCAAATCCAGGCTGCGATCCAGCCGACTCCAGACTCCAGTCTCCCGGGGGCACCCCAATCCGCATCACTGAGCGGATTTCCACATCAGGATATAAAGGGGAGTAAGCGTTGCAGCGTGCTGCGTTGCAGAAACCGATCTCGGAGTCGGGATCAGATAGTTTTTCTTGAAAACGGTTCGAAAATTCGAAACATGATCGGTCTAGTCACTCTAGACTCTAGTTATTAGTGTGGAGACATTGAGACAATAGATCAGAGCTTAGTTCCTGTTGCAACATCTCCCACATAGAAGGGTTCTGAGTTCATAGCTATGATAGAGTGATGTGCCTGATTTGATCAATTGATGACCTAGACCTGGATGACAGTCCGGACTCTGACTGGTGAACTTTGAAGTGGACACTGGATGAAGCCTGAAGGGGTCACGGGTGTCCTGATTCCTCTGATGACGATAAACTTGGATCCACAAACTTTCGTGGTTTAGACCAAGAGAATTAGCACTCAGTCTCCTGACGACCTAGGTCCTAGAAGCTAGACCCCGAATCTGATCTGACTGATCAATTGATTCAATACATTATACCAGTTTGACTGTCACAGTGTCACTTCTCGATGAAGTGGATGAAGCCTCATGAAGGTGGAAGGTTCAAGGAAGATATGTCTGTCGAAATTTCGAAGCAGCGGACCCTTCAACGTGGCGGATGTCGCAAGTTTTCAGCTTGCATCTGCATATGTGCCCCTAGCTTCTTCGTGGGCTCGGTCATTGTTGAAAGCATTATCCAGGATTCCAGAATGAAGTCTACAGATCTGTCGTGGACTTCAGTTCAAAACTCCTCCGGGCCCCAACTTTCCGGATTCCGCACGGCTCAACGGTGCGCCGCGCGCGTGGCAATACTCCGTCCAGTGTGCCCACGGCCCAATGAGCTATGCAATATCAGCAACAGTATGGATAAATTTGCATCTGTCACAATTGAGTCAAGTGACCACTCAGCTACTGGCCAGGAACCAGCACTAGACAAGAAAGCATTGAGATATTGGCCTTTCCCGGCTCTTTTCGATTTCAGCTACCAATACGTCGTGAAAGTGATCTTATCTTCAATTTGTAAGGCCAGGTACTAGGCAGAACTTCGCGCGATAGCAGTGAGCCGTGAGTCGTGAGAGCAAACCTCGGAAGCCCCCGGGACTCGGGACGGGTTGACTCTTGAGATGCTTATCTATGCATCCCGGTTCTAGCTTCAACGTCATGTGTATGTAGCCAGGAGCCTAAAAACGATGGAGGAGGTAGATCGCCTAAATTTCTACTTGAAGTGGCCGAAGAATTGCGGATGATTTGAGAAAATGCGCCCAGTATTTGCTGATCGCAGGGCTTCTGAGGGGTAAGGATGGTAGCTTAGGCAGATTCACCGGATGAGGTTCCTAGTTCTCCCTAATAACGGATTGCTTGCCGGGTATTTAGGTCGAGCGAGGGTCCTCCGTCATGGGCTACTCAGTGCTGAGGCTGAGATAGTAGGTACAACCTAAATGCGAATATGTATTGTACATGCCGGGAATTTGTACAAGACTGTTTATTACAGCTCCTGAGTCCTTGGACATATTCAAGAGGCACGTGCATAGCCTCCCCTATTGAAAAACCAACCCGATGTCGTGGAGACGCAGAAATAACCCGACACATCCTCGGGCCTCAATATCCGTCGCCCGACGCCGCGTTGCGTCGCGACTATTTACACCCAGTTAGATGTCTGAGAGTTGTACTCAATTGTGTATCTCGGCATGCGAAATGGCCGTCAATACGTTCAAGTGAAGTTATTGCGTGTGGTCGTCCAGGACGGCCCAATGTGGCGATTTGGATCTCCTTTGCCAGCGCGGCTCATCATCCATGACTCAGGGGGGTTGTATACATATACAGCTCAGCAGTTCGAACTTCGAGGGGTACCCAACCATTGACTGAATAGTCTGGGCCTAATAGGTCAACCAGCAATGAAACCGACCAGCTGTTAAATGAAGTAGCTTCACAGGTCAAGCAGCAATACATGTGGCCTCGCCGATCAACAATCTAGCTGACATTCACTACATAGAAGAAGAAACAATGAAGGTGTCAACTATCGGTCTAAATGAAGTAGATCTACAGGTGAAATATCACTCACGTATCTATGATGAGGATTAAAATGATGATTCTGGGCTGGACAGCTAAGAAACAGTGAGCGAGCAAGGAATGAATGGACAGCCACCTGGTAACGTTCTTGCACATTACGCTTCTCAACGTCGAGGAACACAAGAAACAATCTCATATTAGTGTAGTCCCGTGCAATCTGACTAAACAGGACCCCATTATTTGCCATCCAGAACCCAGCTTCACAAGTCCCATCAATGATCAATCAAGGTACATTGACTCACATCGTCATCAGCCAGTCAGACAGCCCAACAAGTCGCGCCACGAAATACATATTCCTCAACGGACCTAGGACCATCCATTCGGCTTTTCCGTCCCTGACCTTTCCCAGTCTACGGTCTGACTTTTTCTCTTCTTCTTTTCTCCTCGTCTTTTGCCGCTCTCAATCAGATTTCACACTTCGTCACTGACAAGCGAACTGAAAATTGCCATTCCTGACATTGAACATCCAGAAAGTGACACACAAGTCAACATCATCACCCAAGGAGATCCATCCCCGATCCCTCAGACCCCCTTTACGCATAATTACACAATCACCCAAGCCAAGCGAATCTAACTCTTCAGCTCAAAGCCTCAGACTGTCAGACAACAGCCGCCAATTCATCAAGTTGAGAAAGAAATGATATAACCCTCAATTAGATAAAATAAGAAATACGCAAAAGATTGTATTGTATAGGTATCCCAACAGGATCCAAGCCTTTTAACAAAAGTCCAAAGATATCCACACACATCGTCTATCCAAACGACAGAACCCATTAAGAAAAAAAGAAAAAAAAAACACAGCTCGCAATGTCCCAAACCGGTTGGAAGTCCCGCTCTACCAAGCAACCATGGCCAACGCACCCAGCACGACCGCGCCAAACACGGCAGACATCCGAGATGATGTCGTCGCGCCGGCTGTGACGGGTGGGGAGTTGTAGGCAGTCGTTATCGAAACAAAACCAGTGATGGTACCGATGTCGGCCGTGGGGGCAGGGCCGGCGGGTGACTGGGGCACCTCGGCAGGAGTTGTCATCGCGGGAGGCTGAACGGCAGGGCCCGTCTTGGGAGGCAGAGTCTGGACAGCAGGAGGCATGATACACTCGGTACCGCAGCCGGGGATGGGAGTAGGCTTGTCGATCATGACGTGGGGCTCAATGGTCACGGTGTAGGTGTTGACCACCTTATCGCCGGGCTTGCAGCCGGCCTCGTTGTTCATACAGTCGTGTGTCAACGGGACGGTGAAGACGGCCGTGGATTCGGGACAGACGTAGACCTTGGACGTGATGTGCTTGGTTACCTTGCCCTTTTGGCAGTCAGGGCCAGGGCAAGAGGGTACGCCGTTGCTCGGCATGGGCGTGATGGCGGGCAGCTGAGGCGTAGTCTTGCCAGCATTTCCAGGACACCAGGTCTTCACGGCGACGATGGTCTCGGTGGTGACGGAGCCCACGGGGCAATTCGTGACATAGGCGGGACAGGCGGTGATGGTGTGTAGCCTCGTGGTGGTGTAGGTCAAGGTGAGCGTGGTAGCATTCGCGCCAGCACTTGTGTCGTTGTACCTTGCCATCGTGGGCACCGTGGGGAAAGGCTTGCCCGTGGGCTGGGCTGTGAGGTCGGTTGCCAGGTTTCCGCTGTCGTTGCTGTTGCTGCCCGTGGGCTGAGCCATGGGCTCGGTTGCCAGGTTTCCGCTATCGTTGCCGTCGCTGCCCGCGCTGTTGGTCGAGCTGCTGGTGGCCATGATATCTTTCTGATTTCCAGTAGTGGTGGCCGCATCAGACGTGTGAATAGCAGTGTTGTTCTTGCCAGCTGGGAGCAAGGACAACGTCGAGGCAGATGCCGCGTCTGACTGTGTCAAACTGGTGTTTGAACCGTCAATAGGCTGAGCAGCAGCAGCAGACGAGGCGGACGTGTTGATGGTGGTGCTGTTGCTGCCATATGCGATCGTGCGGGTCGTCGAGGCAGATGTCGTAGCAGGCTCTGACGAGCTAGTGGTGATGGTGGCGTTTGTGAGGCTGAGGCTCATGGGCGTGGACATGGCAGTGGTGGTGGTGTTCACGAGGGCCATCGGGGCCGAGCTGGAGGCCATGGTGGTCGTCGTTGCAGGCTGTGTCGAGCTGCTCGTGGAGACGGGCTTGCCACAGTCGCCCTGGACAGAGGGAACAGCATCGGGACCGCTGCCAATGGCGAGCAAGGAAGAACCACAGTCCTCATTGTTGCCAATATGGACTTGGCGGTTGTCCATATCATACACAACGTAGGCGGCGCGCAGGAACGTGTCGCCAAGAACGGGGAACTTGTCATCGGGGATGACACCGAGAACACAGAGGTCGGCAGACTGCTTCCAGATAAAGTCATTGAAGGGCACATTGATCTCGGTCTTGCCGAACTTGAAGTTGACGGTGCCGTTCTGCTGACCGACGTTGCAAGGCACTCGGTACAGGCCCGAGTTGTCATCGGAAGGAGGCGGCGTGACTCCAGGGAAAGCATCCTTGATCTTGTTGAAGTGGTCGGTGGAGAGGGAAGAGACCGTGTAACCACTGTCGAGAAGTACTGGCTGACCATTGACCTGGTCAAAGATGACAGTGTTGGAGGCATCATTCTTGGTAATGGAAACGCCATCTAGGTACACCCAGTAACGGGTGAGCTTGTCAGGTGAATCGGCAGCCGGGATAATAGGACGCTTCTCCAGATAACCAGAGAACTTCTTGGTGTCGATGCCGCCAAAGACGACGGAGCCGCGAGCGCTCTCAATGGAACGGATGTCGAGCGAGAAAGCACGACTCTTGATGAATTTCTGGGACACCATGTTGTCGAGGATCATGGGGTAGTCGCTGGACCAGCCCTTGAGCTGAGGGCCAGCACCCATGATTCCGGTGACGGCGAACTCACTGTCGGTGGCTACGCCGAACAACTGCTGGCTCAGCCTGGCGGAACCGATCTGGACGTAATCGTAGCCGTACTCGAGCTGGGCGAAACCGGTTCCATAGTTGATTCGGTTGGTGATATTGGTGTCGACATAAGTCTGACTGCCGTTGAAGCGACCATAGGACTGGCAAGATGCAGGGTCGGTAGATTTGCTACAGACGGGGTTGATCCACAGCTCGGCCGAGCCAGTATCGAAGTTGACGCTCACGGGTTGAGGAGGAGTACCGACTTGGAGCTCAATGGAGTAGAAGAAGCCGCTCTGTTGAGCGTGGACAGCAACGTCCTGCTGTCTTCGGTGAATGTGTTTTGACGGAGCACCGGGGTTGACCGTGATGGGATATCGGAGCATACCGGGCTCTTGACGCATCTTGTTGTCCATGGGGACTCTGATGGCCTGGGCCACCAACGGCAGCACTGCCAGGGACAAGAGAGAGGACACCATGATGACAGGTTAATGCCCTTGCAAATGGCAATGGCGAACCTTGTGTATGAAGTGTAGATTATGTGTATGTCGGCATAAAGAGTGACCGACACAGGGGGTTTGGTAGAGAGCTGTTTCACGCGCGCAAACGAGACTGAATCATGCCCTGGCCGAAATGAAGAAAGGAACGAATGGACGGACGAATCGAATCGAATGGACGAAGCTGGCAGTGGCGAGAATAAAGAAGGAAGGAAAAGATTGAAAAGCAATCTAAGAGAGTGACGAGAGAGCAAATAATAGAGAAGCCAAAGCCAAACCCCTAACACGGACCGATGGGAATGAAAAGAAGATGGAGATGCAGGATGAGAGAAAGAGTGGAGGAGAGGGAGCAGAGGAAGGTTGTATCATGTATGCAAACAAACCACGGGATTCGGCTGTGTGGAGGAACCATGTCCGCCCGTCCAAGACCCCCAAATCCCCAAACCCCCATGGCGCCATGATTCAGGAACTCCTGTGCGCAAGCGACACCCGCCCCTTGCAGTCTGGACTCTGCAGAGACGAGAGAGACGAGAGAGACAAGCGCATTGGTCCAAAACAAGGCGAACAAACAACACCCGGAAACAAAACGGGTTAGCAAAGGCCAGTCCGTCGAGAAGCGGCCGCTTCGTGAATCGTATCACAGCAAATTATGTATACGCAAAACGCACAGCAAACCACATGCATGATACGGTATACCAGGTACCTACAGGTTGCAAAAGTGCACAGCATATGTACTCCGTACTTGCATCTGCAATAGGGGCATCGAGATTCGACACGCGTCGGCAGCCAAGCTCATGCCACACTGCGCACGTCACCGCATGAGAAATGAAGAGCGACAGCGAAAAACGCCGCTGCGAACGCTGCCGACGCCGCCAAGCGGACCATGGCCGGCTACTGCAGGAACCAAGAGGGGCTCGGGTGGGACAGGGGTCCGACCGCAGCTGGTAAAGTGACACTCCGATTGGCAGACAGATGACTGATGATTGGCAGACTGCACACAACAGAGCGGGGCCCTTCCTCAGGGGAATGCGGCAGGGAGACGCGCCAAGTGGATCCCATGTACCCCACCATCGCCCAGGAACCAGCCGGCCTTTCGATAATTCAATAATTCCATCCACATATTACGGAGTATGGACAGCAACCACCCGTTTCAGATGCTGCACGCCCACCCGCGCTCGCACTCGTCCGTTCCTGCCTTTGGCCATTCTTGTCCTTGGCGGGTTTCCCTTTTTTACTCGTAGTCCCCGTGCGCATTTGCCAATTCACTCACTCATCACGCCTCTTCTTAATAGTTCGATATTGCCTCTCTCATCAACAGCCGCGCCTTGTCCTCTTTTTTCAGTGCTTCACCGGGTCATTGAGGCATACGCGCGATGGGAAGGGGCCTGGCCTACGCCAGAAAGGGGCCTGGCATCAGCATTGTCTTCTTCTTCTTCTTCGTAGGGGAGGGGCGGGAACCCACCCGGCGCGGCGCAGAACGCGGCATTGACTGGCTATCGCGGTCCCTGCGCCAGGACCATGGGCGTGGACTGCGAGAAAGGGGCGTGAACTGAGATGCCGTATGCGCAGATGATGACTACGTGAGTGAGATTGTGTGTCTTGGGAAAAGGCTTAGCTGCTTCGTTCTCATCTGCGGTTCCTCGTGTTTGCTTTTTCGATGGAGTGTTCGATAAAATGGTCGCTGTGATTTCTTGAATACTACAGTATTTGATACGTACATAGGTATTACATAGAACCATCGTTATATGTAGCCCACCACAAAAGTGCAATAACAGTCTCGTCCAGTCTCCGGCCTCGAGGAAACACAAACACAATGCCTACTGTCTACACCATGCATGCCACCTGTGATCTGTGTTACATAGGTAGGTACTGCCCATCCCGCCTGCAAGAAACATACGCGACAGGATTCCGTCCGCCGCCAAGACTTTGTTTCGAAGACCTCTCCAGTCACCAGTGAAGGCGAAGCCCACAAATTCCTACGATGGGAACGAGCTCGAGGGAGTTTCAGTTTCAGCGTTAGAGAAATTACATTTGGCCTTTTTGGTCTGCTAAGACCCTTAAAGCCTAGGTTTTCTCCTCTTCTCCTTGCCTGCCACCTGGGCGATGTTGCCGCTCCACGTTAAAGAATTCTGGCATTGGGCAATGGTGCGTGTAGCGTACGTTACTCCGTACACGTATGGACAATGGCCATACTACCTACATACCTACATATCTTGTCTGCGCTCGCTGTGACCTCTGACTTCTCGCCATCAGAGGTTACCTCAGAAGTTAGCAGAGCCGCATCTTATTAATCTCAATTTAGCGAGGTTGGGATCTATCATCTGTTGATGAACATGGCCCCAGCTTTGCCAAGAACCAGGAACCTACGTATTACGGAGCATAAACATTCCTAGGTAACCGTTCATGTATGTACTGTGGAAAATCTATATTTGTAGTCAAGGGCCATGCATGACGTCTTTCTGCAACAGGGGCTATTGGTCAAGAGTCAAGACCGTGTCATCGATCAACTCTCAAGACGAGATGCCATCTGGTTTATAATGCCCTACATATTCTCGTGCCATCTCTATCACCACTGCAACATGGTAGCAGTGCCGATGCCCTGCTTATTGTTGTATTCGACGCGCCATCAAGTCACAGTAAGCCAATGAGTTGCATAGCGCCCTGCTCTTGTTGTGCCATCTCCATCGTCGCGCGCCATTGCAATGCATGCATATCATACATGATACGCTATGTTACGCGCAGTAGACACCCAAGTCGAAAGATTGTTAACCTCCAATGCTGCGATGCATGCAGAGTCCAGACTCTCGGCCAAATCGATTACGCCTCCACCTCCAGGGCCCCAAAGTCCGAATACAAAGGTCTTCTCATGTGCATCATTATGCAGCTCTGCGACACAATATCCTCCACCGAGGTCGTCTCTGGGCAACGCAGCAACTCCGATGCTCCAGTCTGGATCACACGTAAATCGATGTTGGTTAGTATGTCATCTTTGATCTTGGATCACGCTTACGGAGTAGATGTCGTAGCTTTTCGAGATTTGTGTTATTGAGATTTTGATCATGGTTTCTCTGAAACAATGTAAACAGTGTCCAATTAGCAGTGTCGCATTGTAAAGTCCTCTCATCACAGTCTCTCAAGTTCTCAACACAGTCTCTCATCGCAGCCTTCATCATAGTCTTATTACTCCGTAGTCTTCCATAAGAATCCCATTAAAGTGCCATCGCTTGTTCCATCAGAGTCCCATCGCTTGTTCCATCAGTCTTTCATTACAGTGTCTCTCATCACATCTTTCTCAATCTGATTACGTCTTCAGTTTGATAACACCTACTTCTTCAACTCCTCAAGAATCGGCTTCTCCAAGGTGGCAGGCTTGGTCGTGCTTGCCCAACGACCCTTAACGGTACCATCACGGCCGATGAGGAACTTTTCGAAATTCCACTTGACGCGCTTCAGTCCCATCAGGCCAGGCTGCTCAGCCTTGAGCCATTCGTAGAGAGGGCTCGCCTTATCCCCGTTGACATCAATCTTCTGCATGATGGGAAAGCTCACGCCGTAGTTGATCTGGCAGAAGTTCTGAATCTCGTCGCTGCTCCCGGGCTCCTGGCCACCAAACTGGTTGCAAGGGAAGCCGAGGATCGTAAAGTCTTCGGGATACGTTTCCTTGATGGACTTGTAAAGCGTCTCGAGACCCTCAAACTGCGGAGTGAAGCCGCATTTGGATGCCGTGTTGACAATGAGAACAACCTTGCCCTTGTAGTCTGCAAGGGAGACTTCCTGGCCACGCTCTAGACACGGTGGGGTAACGTATGATTAGCACGGATCTTTCAGATCTCAGAAAAAATCAAAAGCCTGGGGAAAGCGCATGAGAAGGGGGGGGTTGGGGTTCAAGACGAACTGTCAAGCGGCTTGAAATCGTAGAAGCTCGTCGCGGAGGCCATGGTTGCGAAAGTGCGGGGTACTTGAATCGAGGAGAATTGCTTCGCGGCGCAATGCTGGGAAAATGGATGAGGTCGAGAGATGCCGCAAACTAGAGAAGAGGCAGTAGTAACGGAGACGAATGGCAGAGTCTGTGTTAAAAGCGATGCTCTTGCGATGGCAGCTATGGAGGTGAGGCGAGCTGTGTGATGACAAATTGCGTGGCGATGCATGGAGGCAAGGGAGGTCCGGAAGGAAGGAACACGGGAGTCGACAAGCGAGAAGAAATATGCCGAGCGGTTCCTTGGTCACGTCGCAGTCAAGTGGGATGCTCTTCGTTGGAACTTGGAAGATGCTAAGTCCTGACTCCTGGAGTCCTGACCAATACAGATTCGAGATGCTGTGGAATCACAAAGAACGCCTCGGTTACTGCAGTTGCCAGTCGCACGATTCCAGATTCCAATTGCCAGCCATTGGCAGGGACGGAGCGGGCGGATCTCCCGGCTTCTCTAAGACGTCACCAGCTCCGTTGCGCCACACAATCGGGGAAGCACCGTCCACCCATTAATGGCTTTATCATGACTACGGTCTACCTCAATCATCTCTTGTAAGCTTGTGTCGACTATGCTCATTTGCGATATGCCATGGCAAGCACGAACAATTACTCCCTCCTCCTGCCCGAGAGTAGCAAACAACTCGTCAAAGGTTGGGGCGCAATGATTGGTGCTTCGGAATGGCGCAGGCACACCTGTCACGTCATAGAGCTGCGAGAATGCGTCCGCGCCGGCAAAGTACCCGCCAATAAGTCCAGGTGACCAAACATGACCAGTTTACGTCAAGTTTACAGTCTCTTCATTCCTAAACCTGAGCTGCGATTGCCATCACTCAATCTATCATTTGCTCCGTACAGCAGCTTGACTCATCTGTCTTGTCCGCCTCTTTCAAATCGCATAGCATGGAGGGAACGCGCAACATTGTGATAGTTGGTATGGCAAACTTTACCAATCCTGTCATACCCACCTATCATGGGAGTCCCGTATTCTAACTTTGCTTCCAGGCGGCGGCGTTATCGGCTGTACAACGGCCTACTATCTCACCCGACATCCCAAATTCAATCCGGCCCGTCATACCATTACCCTTCTCGAAGCTGGTGCCTCTCTTGCGTCTGGTGCTTCAGGCAAAGCGGGCGGCTTGCTGGCCCTATGGGCCTACCCAGACTGCATCGTGCCGTTGTCATACGAGCTACACGCCGCTTTAGCTGCCGAACACGACGGTCCCCAGAAATGGGGCTACAGGAAACTAAAGTGCGGCTCAATCGAAGCTATCGTGTCAAACCAAAGGCTCAGCAAAATGCGGCAGCCTAAACAGAACGACCAGGGAAAAACGTGGGAGAAGCTGCCGAAGCAGGACGCCGCCGCACAGGACAAGCTAGAGGAGGGAGTATTACCACAAGATTTGGACTGGGTGAACCGAGATCTGGTCACCAACTGGGCCGAGATGGGAAGCCCTGGGACAACCGAGACTGCGCAGGCTCATCCGTTGCACTTTACCACGGCCGTTGGCCAACTCGCGCAACAGGCTGGCGTGCATATGAGGATGAATTGTAGAGTCGACAAGATTGTCACCTTGACTTCATCTCCAAAAAAACATAAGATTGAGTACCTCGATCGCAACACAAGCGAGACAAAAGAGCTGGTCGACGTGACGGATGTCATCGTTACCGCTGGCCCGTGGACAGGAAGGCTCCTACCTCGATCCAAAGTAGAAGGATTGCGAGCTCACAGTGTCGTTTACGAGGCTGATGTGTCCCCTTATGCCATCTTTACCGAAATCCAGCTACCCTCAGATTTTGTCCCTGAACACCGTGCCAAGTTGCAACAAAAGAGGGTGCACAAAAATCGGGTTGATCCGGAAATTTACGCCCGACCATTTGGCGAGGTGTACGCATGCGGTAAGTGTCACAGAGCCACAAATTTGCATGAACATTGTGCCGAGTCAAGACAAAACGTGGCAAGCATGCTGACATTTTTTCTCGACAGGTGAACCGGACGTCGCGATCCCACTGCCAGACACGGTCGATGAGGTGCAATGCGATGAAGCTCAATGCGACGACATCATCTCGTACATCAAGATTCTGAGTCCTGTGTTGAGTTCGGCGCCCATCAAAACGAAGCAGGCGTGCTACTTGCCGCGGCATATGCGATTCGGCCAGGAGAGCGGCCCCCTGATCGGGCCGACCTCCGTCGAGGGGCTCTGGGTAGCCGCGGGGCATACATGTTGGGGAATTCAAAACGGTCCTGCGACGGGCAAGTTGATGTCGGAGTATATATTTGACGGTGCGGCGACGAGTGCCAATATTGAGAAGTTGGATCCTAGGAGATTTAAGGTGTGACGTTCCAAATCAGGCCGCATACCTACCTACACGTGGAGAAAGTAATTGTACAAAGTCCAGTGTAGGCAACTCAGTGTCAGGGTATACCTATGCTTTACGGGTGGCAACAGGCGCCAATGTTGAAATACCCATGTTTCCAGATGTGACAGTTCAAGCTATATGCTTGCGAGGTGATTGAGACGGTCCAGGGACCAGCACAGGCAAGATGTTGTCAGGAATGCTCGACTGCCGGCGGCAAAATGCCAGCATTGATAGACTTTTCAGAGCTTGTTGGTGTGCTATCCGGATTTGCTGACTCGTCTAGCACGAACATATCTGAAGGTGTGATGGGTATGTAAAGCCCTCGAGCCTTATCAAGACCTAGCGCTGGTCGTTACATATTTATTAGTGAAGGCATGGGTGAATCGTGATCGATCAAGTCGCGTTGCTGCCAGATCTCAGATCTTATGTTGGCCGCCAAAACCCCACTCCTCTTATCGATATCGCACGGGTTATCGATAAACCGCCGGACGGTAGAAAATTTGGGGCCCATTTCTCATCTAGGCGCTGCGAAGTTCATCACCGAACTATCTATTCACGTCCATCAATCCAACCTACTACCGACCCTATCGCGAATTGAACAAAAGGAAACCAAAGATAAGATACTTGATAACGTGGAATCATGGGCCGTGAACTACAAAAGAAAAAGCGCCGCTCCAAGCGCCAGCCAGTCCGGCAACCTAACAAGACCAAGAAGATTCTCAACCCACGCGGCAACAACATCATTGCGCAAAACTGGTAAGTCGCTCCTTGCCCTCCAAAACACAGAGAGAAATAAAATTGGACCCCTCAAAAACAATCCCCCGAAAATGTTGTCATCAAATCTGAATCCAGTATCTTCTAACCCGCTAACCCCTCCTCCCAGGAACAAGAACGAAACCCTCGCCCAAAACTACCGGCGTCTCGGCCTCCTCGCCCGCCTCAAAGCCCCCGCCGGCGGCACAGAAAAGAAACTCGCCACCAGCACCAGCGCCAGCACCGTAAACCCAACCCTCGCAATCTCAAAACATGACCCCTTTGCCATTTCAAATCTCGACAAGGCCATCATCTCCGAAGCCAAAGTCGAGCGCGACGCAGACGGCAAAATCATCCGCATCCTAAGCCGATCACACACCGAAAAGGCGAACCCGCTCAACGACCCTCTCCGTGCTCTGGACTCTGATTCTGATTCTGAGGATGCAGACGGAGACGGAGACGCAGACGCAGAGTACCCTGCATGGGGTGGTCTTGCCGAGAAAGAAGCCGCGGAGGATGCGAACACGACGGATATAGTGCGGTCGTTGATTGAGGAGTCGCATAATCCGGCGCCGAAGATGAAGAGGTATCAGAGTGAGGCCGAGAGGGAGTGGTTGCAGAGGCTGGTGGATCGGCATGGGGATGATACAGGCGCGATGGCGAGGGATCTGAAGTTGAATCCTATGCAGCAGACTGCGAGGGATATTGCGAAGAGGTTGAGGAAGATGCAGGAGGCGTGAGGGCGGTGGATGATCTCATGAAGGGAGTTGGAGCCTGGAGGGGTTATGGAAGGGGGGCTCACATACATATATAGGTGGCGTTTTGGAGTTTCATTGTTCTTTTGCGTATCTACTCACTCTTTACGCTTTTTCTACAGTTTTTTGTTTTATTGGAAACTCTTGCTTCCATGGAGATTAGATGTGGGACTACATGCTATGTATGTCTTCTCCGCTCCAATATCCTTTATCAGGCGTTAGATTTGGGGATGATCGTTCGTGTCTTCCTCTTGTTTCTGTGTCCTACTTTACGGCCTCCCTGGATTGAACATTCAGTTATGGGATGACATGTTACTTTTTTTCCATCTCCGTCTGTGTTCCAAAATCACCTTCTATTTTTTATTGGAGGCGAAATAAGGGTATATGGGGGTTCAGTGTCTCTCCGTCCCATCATCTTCACTATTTACAATCAACACAACAAGCCAGTGTCTTGTTGAGAGGGCATGGGAATTCGGTTCTCCTTTTCTTATCATTTTAACATTCCAAAGTATGACGCGTTACACATCGATGCTCATTGAAGCCACGGCCATTGCCGGAGGAATGAAGACAGTGGTAACGCAAGGCAATCACATCATGTATGTATGGGAGCGGCAAGTGCCCGCCGACGCGTGCGCAGAGACACGCGCATGTCAAGTCCCGACTCCCGCGAGGGTATTTCTATTTCGCGACGGACGCTCATATGAACTGTGGGAGGTCAGGTATCGAAACCGTCATCATCCACATCCTAGCTGGTAGCTCAATATCAACTACCTTGCGGGATCTTGATCATTCCCCCCAGTCCATTTAGACTAAACCCTGACAACACATTCCTAATGATATCACGGTCTCTCTTCGTCGGACAAAAGACAAGTTGAAAAACAAAAGGATATATTCTCCTCGTCTCACCTCTTCACCACCTTCCTCCTACCATCCTAACAAGTTAAAACAAAAATGACGCATTACATACAGAATCATGCTAAACTGATGAAAATCACGCAAATACACAACCATCCCGAGAAGTAACAAGCCCGCACGCATCCCAATGCAAAAATCCAATCCAACATGCCAATCGCATCATGCATGGAGGGTATTCATCGCCACTGGCCTATCCCAATTCCGTCCAGCGTTTGAGCCTGACGCGATAAAGATACATGCTTTTACGCAACAAGACAAGCAGGAAACCAAAAATAGCAAAGCACATAGAAAACAAAAAAGAGATACATGTGTAAAAGGGGGATTGACTCTGGAGGGGGGAGAATAAAGAACGCTAAATGCTGCTAGTCGCGCCCAAACACGTGCATGAAATGATGACAGGCCCACCTGTTTCACCTTCTGACACCAGACAACCGCTCGATGATCATGACCAGGAGGACCCCTCCTCCACAGTCCACAAATCTGTGTCGCAAAACATGCTCGCATGCTCGAGGATTCAAAGCCTTTTTTCTCTTTCAACAGGCCCGTATATACAATATATAGAGACTGCATCATCATTGGTCCACGCGGTCGTAATGGCCGGAAGGGAACTTGGCAGGCTGATCGCTGTAGCTGACCCGCGCGCCAGCGGCATACGTATGCGATGAACTCCTGGCGGGCAGATCGACGCCTCCGCCAGAGGTATACTCAGTGTCCTGATTAAACAAGTCTGATCGGTGTTGGGGAGGCACAGCGCCATAGCTGTTAGGCTCATTGCCATCGTCATGGCTGTACGGATTTGCATGTCCGTAGCGCGCGGGATCGACGACGTAGGGATTGCTGGTGTCGTGGTCATCTGCATTGATGCGCTCATAGGCCTCCTCATCGTGCGGCGCCATGGAAAACGCGGCTTTATCGGGATCGATGTTGTTGTCGCCGGTGCGCAGCTTGCGGTTGTCATAGCCGGGCAAGTTGCCGTGGAATTTCCAGTACGTGAGCGTGTAGCCGCTGACGAATGTCGAGGCAGCAAAGAGGAGACTAGACAAGAAATTAGATCTTGGTACACGACAGAACAGAAGAAAAGATAGGAACAATGCTTACCAGACAAAGACTCCCAGTCCCACAACGGCTTTGCTGATGTTGCATGCCTGCCCGCAAAGGCCAGACGTGTTGTAGGCAGCTTGGGTTGCAAACGCCGAGAGCCAGATGATTGTGAAGGAGCAGTCCACGGCCAACATGACATGAGGCTCTGCCAATTTGCGCGTGCGTCCGAATCGGGGGGCCATGATCAAGTAGACCCAAGCTGGTATTGTGAGAAAGAACTATCAAAAAAAGTGCAAAAAAAAAAAAAGCCGTTCATGTTAGCTGAATACCGTCAAAGGCGCTTGCGAGACTTGTTGTTAAGACATCTGGGGATCATTCGCCGTACCACACCAAAGGTCCATCCATTGTTGCCAACGACCTTTGCATCCTCGCCCACAAAGACGGCAATCTCCATGCACCAAGCCACGATAGCCAGAAGAATTTGCGCGCAGTGCAGGCCCATTTTGGCCTTGGGCACAAGATCAGGATCGAACTCGAGACCCATGGTGGGCGTGGTTCGCGTACGCTGCTCGACGTCCTTCAAAGTTACAGCGAACAAGAGGGAGGGAATGCAAGAAGAGCTCGCAGAGAATAGGAGTCAAGATGCGCCGCAGACTTGGCGGACGATGAGCTGAAGAAGAGTTTGAGAGTTGAGCGCAAGAAGAACGCTATGGTGCTTGATTTCAGGATGAGGGAGTCGGAAACACGGGAGAGAGGTTTGTCACTGTTTTGCTCTGCGGCGCTGATGAACGGAGGATTCAACTCGACAGCCGAAGTCGTCGCTCTGCCGACGTGTTGGTGGAGGGACTTGGGAGGTGGATGGTGGAGGTGGATCTGCGATTCAGGATTGAGGCTGAGTTGTCTTGTCGAGTCCTGAACTGGCGGGAGTGTCCTTAATCTACAGTGGCTGTAACTTTGTGTTGTGTGCGAGCCCGATCTTCCTTTGCATGAATTCAGAATACGCCAGCACAGGTAACAGAACACAAAGCCTGGCAACAACGGAACAGGCAAACTGCATCTGCGGATGCCACGGGCGTTGTGTTGACAACAAGCGCCGTGGCCCGTTATATGGGCGGGGCCATGACGGGTACTTGGAGACATGAAAGAATGCATTTTTAGAACAACAACGTGCTTATGCCAACGTCTTCAAATTCATGGCAGCGCGGCAAATGCGATGCCATCTGGACGCAAGTCGCAGACGCGGGTGGCTTGCCAAGTTGCCAGTGCCACCGTTGTCAGGGACAAGCTCCAGCTCAACCGCCTGGCTTCCTCCAAGTCCCGCCGTCCGCGAATCAACGCTTTGAAAAAGGTACAGAATTAGTTAGCGCCATTCTTTGTGCGACATCAGTGAGCACTGGCCATTCATTGTTTAACTGCGCCATTCAGGCCACGCCACAGTGCTAAGCCATAAAGTACATAGGCTTCAAGGCGGATTTGCGGATGACGACAACGTCATCGACGAGATTGTTATTCCGGATCTAGTGCTCTGGTTCGGGGGCCACGAGGCAGACATTGTAGATTGAGCTTGATATATTCTCGGTATCATGTACGCATAAATGGCGTTGGCCGATGGTCAGAACATTGATATGTAGCTTTAGTCTATTGGTTCCTCCTTGCTTCCGCCTTGCCTTGAACGGAGAAGGACAAACCATCGCGCACATGCCATCCATCTCCGCAGAGTCCCATGGAGCCCTCGTGAAGCTGTGGACGCAAAAAAGGTCCCTTTTTATCTACTCTTAACTAGCAACTTGAGTCCCCCTCACTGCCTATTCAAAGTGTAGTGCAATGTGTGGTGTCTCATCAGCGAAACACAGCCCAAGCCCGCCACGGCCAAGCCCAGCATGGTCAACCAGACACCCCGAAAAGCATCCATGAATGAATCCATCACGCCGTCGTACCAACCCGGCGGCAAGTGTCTCAGCTCGCCGAGATCGTCTCGGATGCGGCGTATTTCGTCGGCAGCGTTGGGCTGATCGCCAAAGCGATCCCACAGGCGGGCCTGGAGAATGTTTTGATAGACGGCGGAGCCGACAGTGATGCCCACCGTGCCTCCGAGACTACGCGCCAGATCTGTGTGACTTGATGAGAACAAATGGGATCAAGAAGACGTCGACATGGAAGGAGAGAGATAGATAGGATAAAGGAGAAAAGAAAGACAGGCGAAGCATAACTTACAGGTCGCAGAAGTAACAACAGCCTGCTGAGAGTGATCAACAGCAGCAATGCAGGCAAGCAAAGTAGTCGTCAACAGCGCGCCGTAGCCACCGCCAACGAGGAAAAAGGCCGCACTGCTGAGCCAAACGGACGACGTACGGCCCATGAGCGTAAAGAAGATGATGCCAGTAATAATAGTTACCATGCTCACGATACCAAGCGTCACAAACCTTCCCGTTCGCTTCATCATATATCCCGCTAGGACCGACATGACCGACACACCCACAGGCGAGGGCAACAGCCGCAGACCCGCGTCTGTAGCAGAATCGCCCATAACCTGCATGTACAGTGGCACATAGAACAGCAGTGTCAGGACCACCATTGTCGACAGCAGGTTCGCCGAGCACGCCGCCAGCACCGTCCGACTCATCAGTAACCGCACTGGGATAATAGGCTGACGAGCCCGACCCTCCCACCACAAAAACACGACGAACAGCACAATCGACAGCGGAATCGTCGTCAGCGGCAGCGGATGCGTCCATGGCACCTGATTGCCCCCTGAGTTGAGCCCCAGAAGCAGTAGCGTCAAGAACGAGGACGTCAAAAACACCCCCGTGAAGTCAATCCGTGCCAAGTACGACTTATCTGACTGCTTCGGAGGCACCTTGACCAGAAAATGCACCGCAACAGCCGAGAGCAACACCGGAGGAACCTGGACCAGAAAAGCCAGCCGCCAGCCCAGCGCCGTATGGTCATTCACAAGACCCCCGAATAAACCCCCCATCATGGCACCGGATCCATAGCAGATATTCCCGATGCCCTGCACGATGCCTCGGCTCCGGAGTGGCACCAGGTCTGAGCCTACAAACGTGGATATGCTCATGAGACCTCCCCCGCCGATCCCAGCGACAACACGTCCAAAAATCATGGTCTTTTCGTCCTGCGCTAGCCCGCAGATGAGGTTCCCTGCGGCGAACACGACATTACTGAAGACGAGGCCTGGCCCGCGGCCGAATATGTCGGTGAGTCGACCTGAAATGGGCTGGCAGGCCGCATTGGAGATGAGATACGCGGTCGCAAGCCAGGATAGAAGCCGAAGGGACTTGAATTCACTGGCAATAGGAGCGGATAAGGTGGCGATGATGGTTGAGTCGATCGCGCCGAGGAACACGCCAATCCAGGTCGTGCCCATGATGAGGGCTAGCTTGCCAAATGATTCTTCCTTGGCTAACACTGTCTGCTCCCCTGCCTGGCCGTCATCTGGAATGCCTACGGTGGCGGCGGCAGCGACACTGGTGTCGTACACGACGCCGTCGGGCGGCTGGTCGGGCTCAGGCCGAAGCAAGGATGTGCGCTCCGAGGCATCATGGACGGCGTCTTCGTCTTGACTATCGTGGCGAGGGGCGATTTTGGCTTGCGCCCGGCGCTTAGCATTGCTGGCCATTTCTGGGCGTGGATGAGGACGGGTGGAGAAAAGATGAATGATATCACGATGCGAATGAAGGTATGTAGATGGAGAAACGACGGGATGCGCCGGAGGCCATTGGGCGCACGGGACGGCACGCCAGAAAAGAAGAGCCTTGCTGTCCAACTTGTAGGGACTCCGCACGAGATTTATACGCAGATCTCCGTCAATGACCTGTACATCCGATGCCTTCACTTATCAAAACTTTATCTAGGCGTGCATAAAAGTGTCTCGGGCAGCCGGAGTCTTCGGTATCGGATAGCCGGAAAGCGACTGAAATGATAAAGGTATATAGTTATTGTTTGCTTCGACTATATTGCTGACATGCTCCGATGACTGCTTGACCTAACGGTGTAAGCATGAGGGGTTCTTAGCTCCATTCTTTTTGCGGCGCCGTGCTACTGGTTCGATTCCGCAGGAGACCTTTTCTCTCCACGCTTTTATCTGTGATTGACAATTCAGTATAACTACATCATGCTATCATTCTACAGAGTATAATTTCTTATATTCTGTAGCTACTTTTCTATGCATACGTGCGCTTTTGCACTCTGGTGACTTAAGGCATCAAAGCACACGTATCGCGAAGCCTCGTGAATCTAGAAGGGGATTGTGTCTTCTGTCAGTGATGAGATCTCCCGACTCCCGAGGAGAGGAGAGAGGTTGTTGGAATCGCTAGGCACAATTCGTGCGCATACGAACACGCAACGTATTTATTCCCGCACGGAGATTTTTTCACATTCCAACCTCTTCTTCATACTTCATCACCACCATCGCCGCTTCTCCTTCCTTCCTGCGTGTCGTGGCGGCGGCCATCAAAGCCTGTCTCGATCGAATTTTTGTCTCGGTCCATTTAACAATGCAGCCCCTCAAAATCTCAGGCCGCGAGTACTCATTCAACGATGCCTCCATCCTGAAGGCGGTTACCATCTTCAGGCGGTGCTCACAGCGGGACCAGATTGAAAGATAAGAGGAAGGGTGAGCAAAATATGCCTCCACTTTCTGCATTTTGGTGCCAACTCAGTTTTCAGCTCTTACGCTAGACGAATAACCGGAAAAGAAGCCTGAAATGCCAATTGATGTGCCGGCTGCAGCTGCTATGCGACAATTGCCTCGAAACCGTTCCGTGAAATCATGGGATGTGGTCACAGACCCAAGCTTGCAGTCCGGTGAGCCTGTGATCTTGGGCACGCCGATTTCGCCGGGGCGCCCTGTAAGTCTGATTCTTGTGCCCCCTACCATCATTGCCTTCAGTATCAAGAAGCCCCTATATTTTACAGTCTCGAGAGAATCCCGAACCCTCTGCTGGGGGTGGATTCCAGACGCCTGGTGATATTCAACAGTCGGGTTCTGTAGCAGAGACTCTAATCAGGAAGTTGAGTCTGGTCGAGTCAGTGCCACAGCCAAAAACTGTCGCTGTCTCTCAACCAGAAGAAGGCTGGAGCCTCTACGACTTCACATCCAGTCAACAAGTCATCACGACGCACCCCGACTTGACTTAGAGGAGAGCAGAAGGAGCGGTGCATTAACGACAATAATGATACGCGTCGCTTGTTTCCATCTCACTACCTGTTCCCACTCGATGAATCGGCTATTGGTATTTGGTAATTACTGCCGTTGTAAGACTCACTTCCCGGAGCTGATGACCGTTAATTGGAGTTGAGCTTGGAAAAGCCAATGGCCATGCAGCTGAAGACACTTGAAAGTTTCATATCATCAAGCGGATATTCTTTATGTAGGCCTAGACTAAGTAAGCTAGCGATAAAATCGTTTAGTAATGATACTTTACCGCCATCCGGATTCCGCTTGATAGTCTCAAACTTCCATGCGGACACACACTGTCCCTGACAGCATGCTTCTTTTTGACGGGATGTGAAGTCGTAGAGGAATGTTCGAATTAAGGGGCCGCGGCAGTATTTGGCTGTAGCCCTGACTCGAATGTAAGATGAGTGATGACATACTTTCACTCTTTTGGCGGTTAAATATACGTAGCTGGACGGCCAGGCGACGGTCAAATGATGCGAAAACAGAGCCAGTATAACTCACGATCATCCTCCGATGCGCGACATGTATTCAATTTTGACGTACACGGTACAGGCGGCTAACGCGGATTGATGAGCTGAGGTCGCACCTAGAAGCTATTTGGCCGCGAGGACGTATTCAATGGGCCTTTAAAGTGGCGTTAGATGGGGAAGAATATAGCAGTTAGTTTAGATTTAAAGACAGAAACCGAATTGTTCTCTTTGTATGAGCTTCGGGAAGCCAGGACAATCCAGAGCAGCTGTTCGGGTTCCTCAGCGTTTCCATGAAAAGTGAGATCTGAGCTCGGCTTTGACCATAAATGTGCTATATCGGCCTCACTGAGCTTCGTCTTTGAGCCCACATCCCCCCAGCAGCCCGGGCATTCAGCATCGTTACCGCAACAGACGACGATACGATACAATACCTAGGTATGTACATACTGTAGTCCATTGGAGACTGTACTTGTACCTACCTATGTACCTAATGTGTACACTGAACAGACCGAGATGGAGGCCACTATACCCTTTTGGGCTCGCCATGGTGATACTAATGCCATCCACTGTCCAGTAGTTGTGGTGGTCAGAAACGTCTTCCGAAACGCAAAAGATTGATGCGGTGCACAGCATCGATGGTGAAGCAGAATCACGTCCAA
Source organism: Claviceps arundinis (assembly GCA_018360175.1). NCBI lineage: Eukaryota > Fungi > Ascomycota > Sordariomycetes > Hypocreales > Clavicipitaceae > Claviceps > Claviceps arundinis. The sequence goes on along the minus strand of SRPS01000056.1, from coordinate 57,901 downwards.
TAACATGTTGCGTTGGAACCTGGCGGCACTGACGTCAAAAGTTTGCACAGCATCGCTCTGACCCCTGCGGCGCAGTCTGCAACGGTCCCTGACTCCCTGCAATGTCTTCTAAGTTCTGCGTGACTGCCGTCTCTCCGTCTTGACTCTTCCCCCCGAGCCAGCCACAACTCCACTGTAGTCTGTAGACTGTGGCACGCGACCCGGATATGCCTACACTAAAAGATACGGGGGAGGGGGCGAAATCCAGACTTGTCCGCTTCAAACAGATTCCCACCCCATTCTCTCATTCCATCGAGCCACAAGTTACAACACGGCCATTTGCCTTTTGCCTTTTGCCTTTTGCCTTTTGCGCGACAGCCGCTCCTTTACCTTTACCGACCATTCTGCACAACTCGACTGACCGGATCGATCGCGTTTTACTGGGCTGTTTGGCCCTTGATCAACACTCTTTTCATGAACTGCCGCCTCGACGACGAATAGCCCGACGGCTTCTTTGCATCGCCGACCCGTGCTTCACCCGCCGCCCGTGCTTCACCACAGGTAGCCAAGCAACGGCCGAGAAATACATCACCGGCCAGCATGCGGTGGTTCGGCAACGTCCTGGCGGCTGCAGCGCTGCTGCCGTCGCTGGTTGCGTCGGAGAGAATGCTGCTTTCCAACTCGCTCAACTCATGCCAGCCCGATTCCCGATTCGAAGCCAGTCTCTTCAAGGTCGTCTATACCCCGGCAAACAACTCGGCCGATATTGACCTCGTGGCCACGTCATCTGTCCAGGGAAAAGTCATGTTCGACCTCGCCGTAGTGGTGTATGGGCTGCCGATTATCAAGAAACAGGTGAACCCCTGCGACATCAAGGGTCTCGACGGCATCTGTCCCATGATTCCCGGCAAGACGAAGCTGTCGTTCAACGTGCCCGTCCCCGGCGACGCTGTCAAGGCTCTCCCTGGTATCGCCTTTAGCATACCCGACTTGGACGCCATGGTACGTGTCAAGATGAACTTGACCGACGGCAAGAACACCCAGATTGCCTGTGTGGAGGCGCAGATTTCCAACGGCAAGACTGTCGACGTCAAGGGAATCAAATGGGCAACCGCCGTCATTGCCGGACTTGCGCTGTTGGCGTCGGGCGTCGTCAGCGGACGTGGTCATCTCAACACGGCTGCGCACGTTGCGTCCAACTCGCTGTCTTTGTTTGGCTACTTTCAGGCTCAAGCCATCATCGGCCTCTCGAGCGTGCATTTGCCACCTATCGCGCAATCTTGGACGCAAAACTTCCAATGGTCCATGGGCATCATCCACGTCCCGTTCATGCAGCGAATCTTTACCTGGTATCAGCGCGCCACCGGTGGTTCGCCCACCAATATCTTCTCTACCCTGCTCACCATCTCGGTCCAGGTGCAGAAACGTGCCGTGGAGATCCTGGCCGACCCTGTTATCGAACGCGCCACTCGACTGATACGCCGCGGCAACATTTTATCCGACTCCGGGTCATATGTCGTCTACGGCATCCAGCGTGTGGCCTACCGGTCCAAAATCGAGACCACAAACCTCTTCATGACGGGGCTTACCTTTTTCTGCCTCTTCATCGTTATTACGGCCGTCGGCGTCGCTGCCTTCAAGGGCATCATCGAGCTGTGCGCGTCTGGGGGCCTGCTCGCCAAGGACCGGTTTCTCGAGTTCCGCAACGGATGGCGCATCATCCTCAAGGGCATCATGTTCCGCCTCTGCCTGATTGGCTTTCCGCAAATCACCATTCTCTGCTTCTGGGAGTTAACGCAGATTGATTCCTCCGCCGAAGCAATCTTGGCCGTGGTTTTCCTAGTCACCCTCGTTGTCATCCTTAGTTGGGGCACAGGCAAGGTGATTCGAATTGCGCGGCGGTCCATTGCGATGCACCAAAACCCGGCGTATATCCTCTTCTCGGACCCCCAGTGCTTAAACAAATGGGGCTTTCTCTACATCCAGTTTCGCGCGTCTGCCTACTACTTTGTGGCTCCCGTACTGCTCTACGTCCTCCTCAAGTCCCTCTTCGTGTCCTTTGGCCAAAAGGCCGGCCTAGCGCAGGCAATTGGCTTTCTCGTCCTCGAGCTCGCCGCCCTGATTGCCTCGTCCGTCCTGCGGCCCTGGATGGACAAATCGACCAACTCGTTCAACATTGCCATCTACGCCATCAACTTTGTCAATTCCGTTTTCCTTATTATATTTTCCGACGTCTTTGGCGCACCCGGCATCGTCCGCGGCAGTGTCGGCGTCGTATTCTTCATCCTCAATGCCTCCTTTTCACTCATCCTCTTACTCATGGTCATGATTTCCACAGCCGTGACCTTTTTCCGCAAGAATCCAGACGCGCGGTACCAATTCATGGCGGATGATCGCGCGTCATTCATGCGCTCGCAAACACACCTCAATACGACGACGGAGCTGGATGCCCTGGCTGCGACGGCGAGAGGCGATAAGGGGGGTTACAAGTCTGGGTTGGACTTGGATGATGATGATGGGCATTTGCACCCATCGCATAGTATGAACCGGTCCGCGTCGCCGGTGAATCCGTCGATGCCGTTGTTCCCGGCGAGTAGAGAGCCGAGTCCGTTTCGGCCGGCTTCTCCGGCGGGGAATATGGGGTTGTCAGGGGGGGGAGGGCAATCACCGGGGGGGCAGTCGCCTGGGGGACAGCCGCCGTCGGGATCGGGATATCGAAAGGTGAATAATTCTAGGTACGTCTTTTGACTTCTCTTCCCCTTTTCATTCACCATGGTCCAGTGACTCGTCACTATAGTCAACATGCATAGCTAACGAATTCGGTCATAGTCCTTGGAAGCGCGGCGCAGGATACGACTAGGGTGTGTGGTTTTTTTTGCGTGTAAAAAGTGTTTCTGTACAATTAGATTTTCAGCACCCCCCGTTTAAATAGATTACAGTATGGAAGGGGAGAAACGACGCAATGGAAGCGGATTCATGTTTTCTAGTCTCAGCATTCTAGGGTGTGGCTGAGATCATTCTTTTGATAATTCGGTGTCTTTCTTTGGGTTTGTTAGCATGTATAGCTTATTAAATTGATGAGTGCAATCATATCATACTGCGTTGGCGTTGCGGTGACTAAGTTTCGTTTTACATAGCCATTCAAATTGACGGCAGGAGACCAATCTGCATAACAAGCTCGGAACGTATTGCTTTTGTTTGGCGTTACGAGTTTGGTCCAGTGATCCTTTGATTGGGTTTCGTTGGAACGAAAGGCCGGTGGATGAATGGTCGGATTTCTACACCGTTTAAAGCACTTACTTTCGTCTTTCCGGTGCGTTGTTGTGGGTATGATATAGCTACCTATCACCCATTCAACTTGATACGGTCACTGGAACTGTCCCAGTGTCCTTGAGTTGGTGTGTTACAAGCATTCACCTGAGTCCTGACGCAAGTAATAAGGCAATTCGGTGCACTGTTTTCTGGGAGACTTTAGCACCGAGGCAATTGGCAATCAATTTTCATGTAATATTGCGGTTGTATTTGAATGAATGAAATGGCCCCCCGATTCACAATTTTCTTCTGACGTCAACATCTCTTCTAACGCGGACTGAGAGCCATAAGCAATAAGCGCAATAGGCAATCGATGATACACTTGCCCAGCCATGTCGCTAATTGATGCCGGACCGCCGTCAGCAGACGACTGTTGGTTCATCCTCTGTATCGGTAGAAGGTAAGACAGAGAGCTCTTGTTGGGTTCGAATTTATCAAGCCCCTTGGGCCCTCTCTCGCGAGTCGCGCTGAGGCCGAGGCATGTCACTGATCCAGCCAACCCGTAGAAAGCCACACCTGTTTCAGAGAACCCTTCGGCCGGTATGTACTCTGCTTCTCGAATCTCGATTCCTGCGTACGCCATCTATGATCTTACTGTGCTTGTGCCACCCGCCCGGACCTATGAGCTTGTTGCCTTGTGCGCCCTGTGTCCCAAGGGGGGTTCGCATCAAGACGGAACGCGACGCGGCAACGCCTCGAGTGCTTGGTCTACAACAAACATGCATCGTCTCCTTGTTTGCAAGTTGAGAGATTCCGCTTGATCTGCCTCTATCCCTAGGGCAACCCACCCATTGAGAGCCGACTGTTGCTTTGCCCAGGCAGTGTGCATGCAGCCCGGACTGCGGCCGCGGCTTAAGGCTCGGCCTTCGTTTCTGGACCTGGTACGCCACCGGAGCCGGGAGATTCTGTCTGCTAGAGCAAAGGCAGCATCAGAACCAGCAGAAAGCGAGGCATTACCGTCTGCGATTGCTCTGCCGTCGCCATCTCTATTGACATTCCCGTCTCCGTCGCTTTCGCCGCCAGAAGCTGGGGTGGCGGTCGAACTCGAGACTGAGTCTGAGGGTGAACGCGCATTGCCCCAGCCTGCCTCGCGAGCTGCTCCTTCCGCCGCTACATCATCGACTCCACTCTGTGATCCAGAGCCAATCAGCGTTGCATCCGCCGCAGCAACGGTCCCCGAGCTGCGTCTCGCTCCACTCTCCATTGCTTCACCACCTTCATCATCTCCCCCCTCCACGTCGCTGCTGTCAACTCCGCAGCCTTCGTCGTCCGCATCCGAGCGCCCCTTTTCGTCCCAAACAGCGCCGGAGTCGAAAACTCCTTCTTCCCCCAAGATGCCGCCTGTATGCGCCCCTGACCCTTCAACCCGTTCAATCCCAATCAGGGCAGCCGTTGGACCGTTTCCGCAAGCTCGTCGCTCCGTGACGGCATCCTGTGTTGCCCCACTGCCTCCTTCATGACTTCTGGTCCGGCTTCTGGCATGGCTTCACGCCGGATGTCTTGATGGCCCATGGCATCATGGCCTCATTTCTCGGCATAAATGCTAACGATTCTTGAGCAGAAAACCGAAAATGCTGGTGAAGAGGCCGCTCACGCTGGTAAGTTGACGCTTATCAGGCACGACGAGACACTACACCGACACTGACTATTTGCGCAGGCAAGATCTACTCCATCTCTGGGTTCGGATCACTGACCTCACTTACAATGACTCGATCACCTACTGACCTCTCTTAGCCCCGTCATTGTGGCCGAGGACATGATCGGTGTTGCCATGTACGAGCTCGTAAGTTGGCCCTCCCTCGCTTTTGGACCCACGCCTGCGGCCTCTTGGCTGACGTTGTTATCCTTCCTTTCCGTTACGCGCTTCAGGTCAAAGTCGGTCACGAGAATCTCATAGGCGAAGTCATTCGAATCAATGGCGACCAAGCCTCCATCCAGGTGTACGAAGAAACTGGTATGATCAGCAGCCCTCCCTCCTTCCAAGGTTTTTCGTGATCCCGTTGACTGACACGTTTCACAGCTGGCGTCAAGGTTGGCGACCCTGTGACCCGAACTGGAAAGCCCTTGTCTGTCGAACTCGGCCCAGGTCTGCTCAACGGTATTTATGACGGTATTCAAAGACCATTGGAAGACATTGCGAAAGTCTCGAAAAGCATTTATATCCCTCGAGGAATATCAGTGCCAGCGCTCGACCGAACCAAAAAATGGGAGTTCACACCGACGATGAAGGTGGGCGAGCACATTTCTGGTGGCGATGTGTGGGGAACAGTGTTTGAGAACTCCTTTATTTCGACCCACCGAATCATCTTTCCTCCCCGCGCCCGTGGTATCATCAGAAAGATTGCACCCAAGGGCACTTATACTGTTGCCGAAAAGATCCTGGAGGTCGAGTTCGACGGCAAGAAGACGGAATACCCCATGATGCAGTCGTGGCCTGTGCGAGTTCCTCGTCCCTCGACGGAGAAGCTGGCGGCTGATCAGCCTTTCCTGGTTGGCCAACGAGTCCTGGACGCTCTTTTCCCCAGTGTGCAGGGCGGCACTGTGGCTATTCCGGGTGCTTTCGGGTGCGGCAAGACTGTCATTAGTCAGTCCGTGTCCAAGTTCTCCAACAGCGATGTCATCGTGTACGTCGGATGCGGCGAGCGAGGAAACGAAATGGCCGAAGTGTTGAAGGATTTCCCGGAGCTCTCGATTGATGTCGATGGCCGCCAGGAACCCATCATGAAGCGAACGACCTTGATTGCCAATACGTCGAACATGCCCGTGGCTGCGCGTGAGGCTTCCATTTATACCGGTATCACAGTGGCTGAATACTTCCGTGACCAGGGCTTGGACGTGGCCATGATGGCCGACTCGTCATCACGATGGGCCGAGGCTTTGCGAGAGCTTTCTGGTCGTCTGGGAGAAATGCCTGCTGACCAGGGTTTCCCTGCTTATCTGGGTGCCAAGCTTGCTTCTTTCTACGAACGTGCTGGAAAGGTGGTTTCTTTGGGTTCGCCTGAGCGCCAGGGAAGTGTGAGCATCGTTGGTGCTGTCAGTCCTCCCGGTGGTGATTTCTCCGACCCCGTGACAACGTCTACCTTGGGCATTGTCCAAGTGTTCTGGGGGTTGGACAAGAAACTCGCGCAGCGAAAGCATTTCCCTTCCATCAACACATCTCTTTCGTACAGCAAGTACACCACGGTGCTAGACAAGTTCTACGAAAAGGACTACCCCGATTTTCCCAGGCTCCGCGACCGTATCAAGCAGCTTATTTCCGATTCGGAAGAACTCGATCAGGTCGTGCAGCTTGTCGGCAAGAGCGCCTTGTCTGACCCCGACAAGATTACTCTGGATCTTGCCGCGCTGATCAAGGAAGATTTCCTGCAGCAGAACGGCTACTCAGACTATGATCAGTTCTGTCCTATCTGGAAGACGGAGTGGATGATGAAGCTGATGGTGGGCTTCCACGACGAGGCGCAAAAGGCTATTGCCCAAGGACAAAGCTGGTCCAAGGTTCGAGAGGCCACCAGCGACTTGCAAACTAAGCTGCGACAGCTAAAGTTTGAGGTTCCTTCGGAGGGTCAGGACGTGATTTGCAAGAAGGTATGTCCGCTCTCTTGCCCCCTCACACTCACCTGTTCCGTTGGCTGTACAAAGTTACTAACCTGATTACACAGTACGAGGGTATTCATCAAGAGATGACGGACAGATTTGCGTCTGTCATTGACGAGTAAGAATGTAGTGTCTTTTCCCGAGCAGTTGAGTTTACTGTACCTGCATAGTCGGCGCGTTGAAGAACGTGGGCCCTATAGAATAGCGTGGCTTCATGGCGGCATGGTGGTCAGTGTAAAGAGTTAGTTGGGGGCATCATCCCACGTTAATATTGTGCATGCATATCGTGCTTTCAGGTTCTGTAATAAAGTGATATGATCTACCTTTGAAATGTTAGTCCATTCAGGGGCTTTTGATTTGTTTTGAGATAGTTGCACGCGACTGCCTCGAACATTGAGCGAGGTCCCCAAACCAAAAACTCATGCATTGTCAGTATCTTCGCGTCGATGCACCTCCAGACACAAACCGAGCTCATCATCTTGAATGCAACTGGGCTGCGCAGCGCAGAGAGGGTATGTTAAGGCACAGGATGAGGATGCCGACCCATCGAGCCACGGGGTGATTACCAGTAGTCAAGGTCCGACGTAGTTTTGCGTTTGTGTTCATAGATATGGTACTTTTTCAGGTCGTCTAGCGACTATGTCCATCGCCACCTAGATAGTAGAGCAAACAAGTACAGATTCCCAAAATGTACACACACACACACAAACATACACAACCAAACATCACGTACATAAGTGGAAGAAACACAACCTACAGACTCATCTCGACCTCCATAACCTCCCGAATCCCCTCCCGAATCCCCTCCCGAACAGCCTCCCATGCCGCCTCATCAAGCATCCTCAACGGCCTCCGCGGGTACCCTCCATACCCATAATACATCTCGACGGCCTTCTTCGTCCCCGCAACACCCGCCCTCGTCAACGGCCAGTCCCCCCGACTCAACACCCTCTGCAGCTCAGCCGCCTCCTCCGTCTTCCCCTCCCCATATAGATTCCAGACCCGCACACACACCTTGGGCATCACATTCGCACCTCCTGCGATAATACCGCTCCCACCACTTACAAGGGTCTGCATCGTGAAATCACAGAGTCCCCCAAAGGCCATGTAGCCGGATCCTTCCCGGGAGGGTGTCTTGGCATCCGTGCCGAGAGCCACGCGGGTGAGTTTCCCGGTATTCCCGCAGGTGAATTTCGTGCCTACAATGTTGGGATGCTGGCCTAGTTGGATGAGGGTATCGCTGTTGAGGTCTATACCGGAGACGGCGCCGGGGTAGTTGTATATGATGACGGGGAGGGGACTCGCGTCGGCGACGTCGGTGAAGTAGTTTATGATGGCTTGCTGGTCGGTTTGGGGGCGGTAGTATGAGGGGGGAAGGAGGAGGGTGTAGTCGGCGCCTGCGTCGGCGGCTAGGCGGGTTAATTCGAGGGTTCCGCGGACGCTGCCTTCTGAGGCGCCGAGGATGATGGGTGTGGAGGGGAAGCCGGCTGAGGTGAGGGCCTCGCGGGTGGCTTTTGTGACGGCGAGTTTCTCGGACCGGGTGCAGTGGATGGCTTCGCCGTTGGAGCCCATTACTACGAGGCCGGCTAGACCGGCGTTGATGAGACGCTGGGCGTGTGCCTTGATGGGGGGGATGTCGAGGTCTTCGGTCTGGGGGTCGAAGAAGGTCACGGTGGGGGCGTAGATGCCGCAGGGGAGAGGGCGTCGAGGCATGCTCATTGTGTCTGTGGATGTGACTTGTGAGGGAGAGATGTTTTTGAAGATGATTGACTGTAGTCTGTGAGAGTTTGCGCAAGGAGGGCTATGGATGAAGAAGACGAAGCTCGCGAGGGGATTCTGAGAGGGTAGTGGGCGCCACACAGATACATATACTGTGGTTCTTAATCGGGAGTTGATATGGTATTAGCCGAGGGCGCGCGCATTAGAGAAGGCATCGAAATTCACGTAGGAGTCTAATTTTGTGCCTTTTGCCGCGTTTGTCTACCTTTTCTTCATCCGGTTGGACATACGGAGTAACTTAAAATACCTAATAATAAAGTCGGTCGTTGACATGATGCAAGCAGTTTGACCCATGAACGGCGTCCCACTTCGTCGGTTCTGTGGGGGAGTGGAGTGCGGGGATCCCAGAATGTGAGCTGCAGCCTGCAGGCACTTTTTCCACCAACCACGTGCGGGAGAAACCGCGGGGTGATGAATGCGAAGCAGATTTGTACGATGTGATGGGTCAATGGTGAACAGGCTGATGGATTGACACTGGACAGTATAGATCATGGTGGCTGATGGAATAATGAATCGACGGCTTTATCGGTAATATGAACCGCGGCTGGCCGTTTCATAGCACAGATGCGAAAGAAGTCACGCGACGATGACCATTGACCATTGACAATTCGACAGGTCACCTCACTGCTCAGACCTGCCCCTCAATTTCTCCGTCTTCAGCGCTGAAGCCAGTCTGGGGTCTCGTACCTGCTTGGACCAGATGCTTAAATATGCCTTCCGCAGATCAAGTATGAGGGCAATTTGAATGCTCTTCGTACCTTTCTCCCTCTTTCACCTCCCGTCCACGGCGATACATCTACAACCACAATACAATGTCAGGCCTCAACGTGCTCATGGTCAGTCCGCCATTCGTCCCCTAAAGCATCACCAACTAATCCTGTCAGATCGGCACCGGCGAGTATACCACCGGATTCGTCGGTGGTAGCGCCTCCGCGTCAGACAAAAAGGTCGGCGTCGTGGGCCTCACGCTCTTTGATCTGCGACGGCGCGGCAAGGTCGACAAGTTGAGCATGGTGGGCGTCAATGGGACCAAATTTCCTGCTATCCGTGAGAAAAGTCTCGACTTGATCACCATCACCACCACCACCGCTTACACCAGGCAGGCAAACACCTAGACCAAAAAATCACCCAGGTCTACAACGGCCTCGATACCTCGTTTGAGTCCTTCCCTTCCAACGACCAGATCGACCCGGATGCCTACAAAGCCGCCATCGACGCCCTCAATCCCGGCGACGCCATCACCGTCTTCACCCCGGACCCGACGCACTACCCCATCGCATTGTACGCCATCGAGCGCGGCATCCACGTGCTTCTGACCAAGCCCGCCGTCAAGCAGCTCGACCACCACCAAGAGCTGGTGCGGCGCGCGCGCGAAAAAGGCGTATACGTCTTCATCGAGCACCACAAGCGCTTCGACCCGGCCTACTCAGACGCGCGCTTCCGGGCCAGCACCCTCGGCGACTTCAACTACTTCTACAGCTACATGTCGCAGCCGAAATACCAGCTTGAGACCTTCAAGGCCTGGGCCGGCACCGACTCCGACATCTCGTACTACCTCAACAGCCACCACGTCGACATCTGCGACTCCATGGTCCAGCAGCTGGGCTACCGGCCCGTCAAGGTCTCCGCGTCGTCCTCACTCGGCGTGGCCACCGATCTGGGCTGCGCGCCTGGTACCGAAGATACCATCACCCTGCTCGTGACGTGGGCGAGCACAGCGGATCCTGCGAAGCGCGCCGTCGCTGTCTACACTTCGTCATGGACGGCGCCCCAGCGCGCGGGCGTGCACACGAACCAGTACTTTCATTATCTGGCGTCGGGCGGAGAGATACGCGTGGACCAGGCGCACCGGGGGTACGACGTGGCGGATGATGAGGCCGGCCAGATTCAGTGGTTGAACCCGTTCTACATGCGCTATGCGCCTGACGAGGACGGCAATTTCAACGGCCAGACGGGCTATGGCTATATTTCTATTGAGAAATTCATTGATGGGTGCCGCGCTGTGAATGCGGGGACTGCGCTGGAGGACCTGGACAAAAAGGGCTTGCCGACGCTGCGGAATACGATTGCCACGACGGCTATTTTGGAGGCTGGACGGCGGAGTATTGATGAGGGGCGCGAGGTTGGCATTGTGGTGGAGGATGGTGTGTGGAAGTTGGTCTGATTTTGTCTGTAATGAGAAACTTGAATGTTCTGTAAAGTTGCAACTTGCGAATCATTTTTGGAAAAGGCGTTTGGCTTGAATTTGAAGTTGGTGCCCCGCCAAAAGAGTGGGGAGTTTCAAAAAAGTATCACGATTTACGAACGAACCTCATTGTTCATCCAAGTCGATTGCTCACTCACTCACTCACTCATCGCTTACTTGTTTATTCTCACTCACTACTGAAATTCACTCACCACGCCTTCTCAATCACTTTGTCCCTCAGCCACTTGCTTGCCACTTCACTCCAACCACTTATAATCCTCGCGCATACTCTCTCCAATTCACCAACCCAGAACAGCCACCACCATGGCCTCCTTACCCTCGGACGATGACACCATCCCCTCCCTCTCCAGCCTTCTCTCCTCCCTCAAACGCTCAACCCTCAGCATCCACAACCGCCTCACGTCCATCCACTCCGATGCCCAATTCGTCCTCCGCGCCGCCTCCTCGCCCTCTCTCCGGGGCCGGGCCTCCAAACCGCGTCCTCTTGTCGCGAATCAGCGCTGCGGGAGCTGGTATGTCCCGCCGGGAAAGACGCCGCAGCGCGCGTGTGCGTACTTTAAGAGTACAGATGGGCATGAGAGGGCGTGGAAGTGTAGCACGAGGAGGCTGAATATGCATCTGGTGGACATGATAGAGGAGCATGATGGGTGGGTTACACACTCTACATTATTTCGTCGTCTTCTCTAAAATACCCCGTCGCGTATCTCTTGTGCTTTTCCCATGATTCTCACTATCCTATTCTCGTCGTTCTTCTTTGATATGAACGCTTCCCTTCGTCCAGTTAGTACAGCGAACTGACACCCGCTCTCCAGAATCATCATCGTCGACTCAACCCGTCGAGGAAAACGTACGTCTCTCGCCCATCACGAACAAAATCCCTCCCCCTCCCCCTCGTACACATCCTCACCATCACAATTATAATCGCAGGCATGCCCGACGCCCTCTCCACGACCATACCCATCTGGTGCACCGTCCTCAATAACCTCCTCCTGCCCTCCCACCCGCTCTCCTCACAGCTCTTCCTCCCGCCTCACCTGATGACCTCGACGCACGCCCAAATCATGGCCCTGCTTCCGGGATTCATACAGGCGCTGCAGGATCTGAAGCTGGAGGCCTTGCCGGTTCTCACGAAGCCGCTGCGCCCGTTTTGGGTGACGCAGGAATCGAGTCTTTTGCCTCCTGAGGATGATGTCTGCTCTTTATGCTACTCTTCTCGTTGGCCTCTCTCCTCCTGTTCCTGCTCTGGCCCCATCTCCTCCTCCCCCTCTCCCTCCTCCAACGACCACAAGAACGATATAGACAACATCAAAGACAGCCCCCAACAGAAAGCACAAGAACAAGAACAAGAGCAGCAAGAAGAAGAAGGCACCATCTTCCAAGACTACCACCCCATAATCTGCCTCACCGCCTCCCGCCGCGTCCTCACCAGCGAAATAGACTCCCAGGGCTACATCCAAGGTGCCGCCGACGATACCGAAAACTGGGCCCACGGACTCACTCCCGATCTTTTCTGGACCCATTCCGAGAGGTTGCTCTCCACGCCGGATGCGCAGCTCCCGGAGCTGATTGCCTCGCTTTTGGAGCAGGATAAGATGGAGAGGGGAGGACAGCAGAGTGTTGATTTGGTACGGCTTACGCCTGTGATTAGTGTGTGCGCGCTTCCGTTGGGGGAGCCGGGGAAGACTGATGGCGATGTCTGCCATGTGGTGTTGGTGGAGGGGGTTAGTCCAAAGGATATGTGGGTTCGGGCACCTACTTACATGGAAGTTGGACTGGGAAAGCACAAGACTGCGAGTCGGAACTTAAGACTGGCGTTGCCTGAGATTTGTGCTTTTGTGAGGGCATTTTTGGAACGAGGACAGGATCGGCAAGTTGTTGTGGCGTGTGAATCTGGGCGAGATACATCGGTGGGTACGGCGCTCGCGCTTTCGTGTTATCTGTTTGATGAGCAAGGCCAGTTCCGTGTGCCAGATGCGAGGCTTTGCTTCACGAAAGGACAGGTCAAGGTGAAGCTGGCGAGTATCATGACGGCGTATCCAGCGGGGAACCCCAGCCGCCAGACGCTGCAGAGCGTGAACAGCTTCTTGATGGATTGGACAAAATGAGCGTCTCTGCAATGCCGTATTGAAAAGAATTGAAAGGAGTAAAAAGGAGTAAAAAGGGGTTCTCAACATGAGACATCAAATGCATACAGAGGCACGATATCCCAAGCGACCTTATGCGTACCTTGTCATCATCATTTAGATTAAAATAGCAAACACTTGATCTCGTCCAAATCTATCTGGGCCCATCGACAAAAACCTGTCTCTTGATAGAAGCATCGTAATGAAGTGACGTGCGTCTGAAGCGACGAATTGATCTAAAACTTCAAGCCTCGTAGGCTTTCAGAATAGTAGGAAACTCGCTCCAGTCAGTCATCACCACCGCGGCGCCTGCCTCCTTCAACACCCCCACCATCTCCGTCCTTTTGTCTTCGGCATAGGGACCGACGTAGCCAACCGTATAAATGCCGGCCCTCGTGGCGCTCATCGCACCGCTCTTGCTATCTTCAATCGCCAAGACCTCTGACGCATCCTTCTTCAGCATCTCGAGCGCGTGCAAGTAAATGGCTGGGTCAGGCTTGCTAGTGGGAACAGGGAGACTTGTGGCCGCCGAGTAGATGAGGTCCTCGCCGTCGGGACCCTTGAAGTACTTGGTCTGATTGACCTTGTCCACCGATGCCTTGACACGACGCAGAGCTGAAGACGACACGACTGCCAGCTGGTACTTTCCCGACGCTTGCAGCTCCTGCAAGACCGACTCCACCCCGGGGCATGGCTTCAAGGATGTCTCGAGCTTGGCAATCACGGCATCCTCCTCCATGAGAACGTACTTTTCCATGTCTTCGGGAGAAATTTCAATGCCATGCTCCTTTTGCAGCGTCTTGAGCATGCCGCGGAAATTCTGGCCAACAAATTCCGTAATGAGTGATTGGCCCGTAAATTTCATTACAATGCCGCGTTCAGCGCAAATCTTGTTGATGAGCTCGGCACATGCTTCAAATGCGAGCTCCTCAGACAGTACGAGGGTGTTGTCACAGTCAAACAACAACGTGGTGATCTAAATATCCCATTGCAGTTAGCCATGTGGTTGAGCTCGTTGAGGTGGGGTTCAAGGTTTGTGGGCGGTTGCGGGTGCAATGTTGGGAGTGTAGGTATGCACCTTGGCCATTTTCAATAATTCTAGTCCGCAGACAAAGTGCTTGCTATAAGGCGAGCGTGGAATGTGAACAGTAACAAGTTTTCAATTCTATAACGTCCAGGCGCAAGGATTGGCGTTGAAAACGAGGTGCTTCTTTGAATAGTAGAATGGGAGAGGAAGTAGGAACACAAGAACGAGAAGGAAAAGCGAAATAAGCCCAATAAGCCCAGGCTTCCCCTCATCCTGCCTAGTGGAAGGGAGTCCTGGTGCCTCTTTCCTGTCACACGTTCGGATAAGTTGTACAGCTGCCAACAACTGGCACCGATGTTCGCCACGACAATCTTATTGTTGTACAGCGCATTGTGAAGCCAAGCTAAGGTTAGCGAAGCCAAGCGCTCTCACATCCGTATCTGTACATCGAGGCGTGCAATTGGGTTCCCACGTCGCATCGAAAATACCTCAAGCCGCGCGCGACGAAGGCATGGGAAAAGGGGTGGCTGGATCTGATCATCATAGCCCGGTCGCTACAGATACATATCGTGATTCGTACTCGTGGCTCCTCGGCCGTGGGGCCACCCCGCCTCTACCGCGGCTTTGGCGTCATCGAGCTCATAAGGATTGGATTGAATGGGAATGGGACAGTTGTTGGCTATTGGTGCCGCATTCGTGGCCCCGTGGGGGCCAGCCTGCTTTCTGGTGAAAGGTCATTGCAGAATGAACCATCACGCATGGCCCATGGGTCTCCGTTTAATACGAAGTCTGTCGCATATATTTACTCGGATAACCGCGAGCTTAAGATAAAGAGTATTGTATTGTGAAAATCGATCACATAATTACGGCAAGTCTGTGAAATCTGATGAAACTTCGGGTATAGCTACCGCATACGTATGTAATACCTCATTCCTGAGAAAATGGGCACAACCCAACAGGAAAATCAGTCAGATACAATGGAAATGCCGATAAATAAGACATCAGTCCGTCAAACAAAACACAAAATTAAAACTACGCCTCCAATTGCCCATCACTTCGTCGTACAGACAGCCAGACTTACCTCATCTGCGGAGCTAACTGCCTGCCTCACATCATGAACCGTAAGTTAAAACTATTGAAAATGAACCAAAAAAAACCCCCCAACGTCCGTTGTAGCCCCCCAAAAAATCTCCTTTTTTTCTTCTTATTTCTTTTCTTTTTTGAAAGATACAAGTGTATTTGCGTGCTCGTATACCGTCGTCCTCGTCGTCAAAACAGCTCAGCACTCTATGTGCTGGTTTCCAAGAAAACAAAAATCGTCACTTCTCCTCAAGAAGGGACATCTCATAGAATGCCCTTCAACTGTTGCTTCTGGAACGACGTCAAGCTCGATGGGAAATCAACTTTGTACTTGATGACAAAGTCACCTCGTTGGCCGACCTTTTTCGAGATGGGCATGCCCAGCCCGGGGTATCGATCCTCGCTTCCGGGTTGTGTAGGTCCGCCTTTGTCGAGGTTGATCTGCTTGCCCTCAATGGTGGAGACGGTTCGTTTCCAGCCCGTCAGAGCTTCCTTTAGATCGAGGACCACGGTATGGACTAGATCGTTGTCTTCTCGCTTGTAGAGAGGGTGTGGTTTCTGTGGCAGTTGCTTAGCATGTGTCTGATTCGGAGGGGTTATCTTCACTCCAGAGAGGGTATGTCATAAAAAGCACGTCAAGATTACGAACCTCTTCCACAATAAAATGCAAGTCCTGTCGACCGCCTTCGACTTCGTCGCCCACTCCACTAAACTTGATCTTGGACCCCTTCTTCAGCCCCGGTTTGATAGGAACGTCCAAGACCTGGTCCGATTGCACCCGCTTGCCATTCGCGTCAAATGACTTGCGCTTAATCTTCATCCTCTTGGTGGCACCGTTGAACAGCTCCTCCAATGTCAACGGCAGCGGCCGCTCCACTGTTGTGATTTCAGGCGCGTGCTGTTGCTGTCTTTGCTCTTGGTATGCAGACGACTTTGTCTTCGTGCGTCCAGGTCGGCTGCCAGCGCCCGGTGCAGCACCACCCCCGCCAAATGACTGAAACATGTTGGCAAAATCTTCATCGCCGTGCATGCCGCCCGCGCTCCCGCTCTGCTGCCGCATGAACTCGGAGAAAATGTCCTCTGGTCTGTTGAAGCTGAAGCCGCCGCCACCAGGCCCCCCCGACGTGCTGAAGTGAAATGAGCGTGCACCACCCCCAGGCATACCACCTCCAGGCATACCGCCACCGGCGAAGTCGAAGCCGCCAAATCCGCCGGGCATACCACCTCCGCCGGGGAACCCGCCAGCACCCGCACCACTCCCTGGCGGAGGGGCCCGGCCTCCACCCCTGAGGAGGAACTCGAGCCCGTATTGATCGTAGACTTTGCGTTTCTCGGGGTCAGATAAGATCTCATACGCCTGCGAGCATTCTTTGAACTTTTCCGAGGCGTTGGGGCTGTCCTTGTTCTTGTCGGGGTGCCATTTCAACGCTGCTTTCCTGTGGTGAGGTCAGCCAATTTGTTTTGCTTGACCAGATGCATTCCACGCCTTTCTTACTCTCCTTTTGCCGGTACCTTCTCCTATTTGAAGAAACACCGCATCGTCGCATCGATAGATGGACGGGAACCAGGTACATACCTATACCCCTTCTTTATCTCATCCTGAGACGCATCAGGCTTGACACTCAACGTATCATACAGCTGGGTCTCCCTGACCATGGCTGCAGCGTATGTCGCTCCAATCAAGCGATCTGTCTATTATCCGGTTGTCGTATCCCGTCTGGGTCAAGTGGTCCAAGGCGAAGAAGGTGGTGTGTGTGTGATTCACGACAAGGCAAGAAGTGAGTGGTAGTCGACTAGAAGATGAGAAGAGAAACAAGAACGGAGAACGTGGATAGTGGTTGGGGGTTGAAGGAGAAGAGAAAGGTAAGAGACAAGTTGCGGGCAACGGTCAACCCAGTTTGCTTGGCTTGGGCAAAGTGACAACGAGAGCTTGGCCCTTGCTACTCTGAATCCGGCCGTGGGACCAGCCGTTGTGGACTGGAAGCTTCGGCGTCGTGCAATGACGCAACATCGCGGGGAACCACGCCCAGCCACCAGCCACTATCCACCAGCCACCAAGTGGACCTGAGCCGAAGAGTGAGATAAAATCTCAGATCATGTATCATAGGGAGTAGATGCACACGATGACTTACTCCGTAGGTACTTTAACCTTCTCCATCTCCCAACCCAACAATTCGTCAGTCAACATCGATCCATCAATCCTATCTATCGACTCATTCTTCGATCCCTAGTCAAGAAGTCAAGAAGTCAAGAAGATGGGATTGTTGCCTCCTAGACGGTGCTCTACGTGCGAGAAGCTTGGTCCTCTCGCCGTTTCCCACCGAAGAGAAATTCTAACCCAATTGATCCAATGCAAAGGCAGCCCCCACGGTGCCCAACGCATCAATCATTGCAGACGACCGCGAGAAAGATAGCATGATATTACGTTCCCAAGAATGACAAAAGGTAACACAGGACGCTTATCGGACTCGAAATCCGCCTCGATTCTCGCACGAGCAAGCCAGTATTCAGCTTTCAATGGACACCATTGATCTGCATTAAGAACGAGAAGTTCAGCGGATAGCAGCTGGCCGACTTGACTCATTCTGCCCGCCGGGCTACCCTCCGGCCGAATCGAGCACTCAAAATTCGTCAGCTTCATTCGCCGGCTCCGAAACATCATTCAAAACCTCGCTCAACCACCTTCTTGCCGAGCCCCTTACGACTCGACCCCTATACTGAGGCTTTCACTTCAGCCCTCGTAGACAACTTAACAGATGCAATCACGATTCACAACCTTGCGTTGGCTTATTAACCCACGAACACGCGCCTCAACGACGCATCCATTCAAGAACAGCATTCATACAGAGTTGAAGACGCTCAGCGCCCAATAACTTGAAACGATGGTATCGAGATCTGATGACACAGGGGCAGCGTATCGTTTACTGTGCCGACATCCTTCAGGAAGGAGATGATGTGTGCCTGTCTGATGCTCGGGATACGCATGACTGGTGGACCTTCAGGCGATGCAGTTGTTTGCGAGTCTTGTGAGCTAGCCGAAGGCTGTTGGCGGTCGAATCGACGCAGTGGTATGTTTGCTGATGCTGGTTGTGCCCCTTGTACCGATACTTCGACCTTCTGTAGGTCTGTATTCGAGCGATGAGCCACTCTTCAATCTGGTCCAGCTGGGGCAAGTCAGCTGGTAGTACACCCAGATCAAGCTTGTTTTCCGCAGTATTTGCAGAAGCTGCCGACCGCTGCACCAGATTAAGAGATCTCTTGTGTGCACGTTCGTACAGATCTGGACCTACAGAAGCTCGCAGTATCGGTGCAAGGGGCACAACGCGCCGGCAAGTTAGCCAATCTCACTACAACCAGCATATCAGCAGTTCTCGCAAGCGGATGCATCCAATCCGCAACCAGCAGCATCGCCTGGACGTCGTCCACCAATTGTGCGTGTCCCGAGCATCAGACAGACACCGATTGACGAGCTTGGACAGAATGAACCCGTGCTGGCTGTGGTATTTTCGACTCTGTGCCCTCACGACATAGGAGACTATGTCGAACTTCGCCTACGCTCGGTAGATCTCAAGGCAAATCTTCAGCGTGCTCTTAAGCTTTTTGATGGGTCCTTTGCTCAGCATTCCAAGTTCCGCTACGTGGCTTATAACATGTTGGTCCGCTCGCAGACTAACAAGCCAGTTCCCTCCTCCCTCAAGAAAAATCAGCGAGAGGACATCACGGTTGAGAAGCTGAGGGAGATGTTCAACTAGAACTCCGAGGAGGCACAGAGTCTCCTGGACTCGGTCACGCACTATGCGGGCAACATGTTGGGCACTCACCCATACTGGCAAGGAAAGCGAAATAAGCTTGCGGCTCAAGTCCGTGGACTTGAAGAAGGCCTGACAAGATCCAGTGGCCCGTTTTCTTTCTTTCCTCTTTCCTCTTTCTTATGTTCTATGCTGTTGGTTCACCACTTCACTAGAATTCGCAGAGTAAGTAGAGGTAAAAAAATAAATAAAGGCGAGTCTCATGTACTTGCACCATTGCCTCATGCCACCGCTTTAACTCCATATGTATAATGTGCCTCTCCAAAGCCAAAGTTACAACACGCATGCCCCCCCCCGTCCACACACAACAAAAAACCAATGCAAACCGCCATATGCATATTTCCAATTCCCTGCAAAATGCCACGCTTTGGAAAATTCCCCCACGCTAAGGCTCCCTTGGCCCGTTTCAACTCGACTTATGTACATACATACATACGCATGTACTCCGTATATGTACCTCGAGGTCTTGTACCTTACATACCTCCCCCTCTCCATCGCAGAACCTTCCACAACCTTCTACAGACCCAGACCCAGACCCAGACCAAGCCCCCTCTTCATCGCCCCTGCCCTGGCTCTCCACCCGTCATTTCCTCATCCTGCCACGTCTCCGCAGGTGTCCCCGGAAAGGCCATCACAGTGATTGTCGACGCAGAGCCGTCATCTTCAAACGGGTTATCGAATCCGTTTTGCCCATCGTCACTCCCCAATGCGGCCCGGTTGCTATCCAAGGATCCGACGCTGTCCGCACGATGTTTTCGCTTCGACGGCGAGACGGTGTCAATGGGTGGTAGCCCCGTTGTGTTGGTGCCGGTGCCAGTGCCGGTGCCGGTGCCGTGCGCGGTGGGCATGTCGGTCGATTCCTGCGCGAGCTCTGCCTGGAAAGCCTCGTTATCTGCGCGTGCAAATCGCTGCAGTGGGAGGGGGAGCGGTGTTGGTGCTGCACCCAGGGCTGTCTCGGTGGCGTATATCAATAGAGGCACTTTTGTCTCGTCCCAGACTTGTCGCAATACTTGCCCGACCTCGATTTTCTGTGTCGACAGCATATGTTAGCGCAAGACAACTATCAGGCTCGAATGGCGAGATTTCATCGCCTACCTCTGTTTTGACTGGCTCATTATCGTCGGGTCGGTATGCGAGCCTCCACCACTGATCCACATGCTGCGACTCGCTTTCCAGTTGGATGAGATCTGGCTCAGCTCGTTGACAGACGTAGACGACATCTGACTGCGTGACAACGCCGCGGAGAAGAAGCTCTTTGCAAGTCATGGGCTGTGGCCTGCCCAGTTTATTAGGTTGGGTCAGCAGTTGGCCGAGAAACCGCTGCTTGGTTTTGATCTGCTCCAACTCTGCGTGGTGTTCTTTTCGTCATTGATTCCATGTTAGCATATACCAAATGTACCCGTCGTTCCATCTCGATTAAATTTCTTGCATTCTTTTTTCCTCCTTATTTCCTGTTTGGCATGTTTTTGGGGGAACGTACTCTTCATCTTCACATCCATATCAGCCAGCATCCCACTCATGAGGTCCAACACATCCTCCACGACCTCGTAGTTGCTATCCGCATCCAACTCCGATTTCAGAAAGGGAGCCATGCGGTAATCGGGGTATTTGTCCGTATCAAATCCCGACGCCTCCATCTGTCGAAATCGGCCGAGCATTTCGAGATATTGGCGATATACTTGCCACTGCTCCATTGCACGCCCAACCATCTGCTTCCGGTCATAGGCCATGTCGTTCCAGTCATTCTTCCACTCGTGATCCTTCATTTCTTCCTTTGCTATTCGAGCAATGGCCATTTTGGTCTCGCACCACGCCAACTGTATTCGCCGCGCTTCGTCCTTGCGGCTTGTTTGGTACTTTTCAAGATAGAGCTTCTCGGGTATGTCGATTGACTGAGCAGGCCCTTCGCCATTGATCTTGAAGGCTAGCACGTCGCTCGTGTCCTTCAACATGGCCATCTTGGATCCCTGGTGCAGATCAGTCAAGGAAAAGGCGTCACTCCATAATGTGTGGTCTATGGCCTCGTACAACGTCGTGATGCACATGTAGTCTTCGCGATTGTGCTCTAGTTCCAACAGGCCGAAGCGCACGTCCTCATCGTCCACGACTTCTCCAAAGACGGGGCTGACCACAGCTGTGCTGATCAGAGGCCGTAGCACCTCTTCGTTTCTAGGCCCCAGATACTCGTACAGCTGCTTCTCGGGCCCCGTGCTGGCATACGGAAGCACATCTGTCAGTACGCTGACCGTGCCATAGCTTCGTTCGGTGGAATCCAAAAAGGCCATCAGTCGATGGATCTCCTCTTCCGTGTCGGGCTTTGGATTGTCCATCTGATCCCATTGGAACTCCTCTACTGCGTATCGCTGTGCCAGCGCTTCTTGTGGCAAGATCTCCTGGCCATTCCACCATTCGCTGTTGTGTCCATACGAGGCTGCGGGAGAGCCGGTACTTAGTAGTGCGTTTCGTGCCAGGGGAACCTCATGCAACACCGTCAGCAAGCCTCCGAGACCGTGTTTGCCGACGGTATTGACGCCCTGCACCAAAAAAGCAGGAGCTCCAGACGTCCGTCTTCGCAATGACGGCGCGGAAGCCTTGGCCACCCTTGTATCTGACGGACCGCTTCGGATCATGGCCCATTCTCCTTGATCATAGTCATTTCGATTAGCTGGTCCAAATGCCGCCGGCGCCGACGTCGATGTATCCATGATGCCTGACTGCTGGTCCATCAGCCCGATGCCGATCCCGGCTTCTTGTGCCGATTCTCGAAGCGCTCGTTGCATATCTTCGTCCTCTCGCGATGGCAGCATCGGTGGCAGCGTCGTCGAAGGTTCGTCATCCCTCGCCCATTCGAGCATCCTCCCCAAAGGTGATATGTTATTCGATCTAGACGGCGGTCGTGATGGTGCGGTCGGTCCGTACGGCTCTGTCGGCGGAGTCAAGCCCTGGATAACATTGCTGTTGTTGTTCGCCGACTCGATGTGAAACGCTATTCTCCACGTTCAGAAAAAAGATGCCCCCATCTGGCAAACAAACGCTCTTCTACTCGTGTGCCACAATGGTCCATAAACCTACAGATGCCGGTATTGTTGGCTGCTCCATCTCCATCTGTTGTATACATGCTCTGATTCCATGGTTCTGTAAATCTTTTTCGAAACTGCAAAGACCCCGTGCAAATGATGTTAGCCGGCACCCAGCACCGCCAGCGCCACTACCAGCGAGGAGATTAACTTTGATCGTACCGATTCAGGATTATCGAAATATTGCATGACCACCGCCTCAACGTTGCAGCTAGTCTCCTAAGGGTTCGCAAATGAAAGTATTAGCAAACAACCTTGAATCTTTTTGTACTACGGTTCTCGACGCGTGAGACAGTCTGATGAACCAACCTTGAGCGCCTCGATGACCATCGACCGGTCATCTAGGGGGTCGAGGCCCGCAAAGTCAATGACCTGCGAGATCTCATCCTCGGACGGCGACGGCCTATCGGCCATTTTGGCGGCCTCGATGATGGGCGCAGTCGGCGTATGCGGAAAGACGGCGATGGTATCTTGCTGCAAAGTAGAAACTGCCTGATGCTGTCTATCGGCCGGGGTGGAAGGCCGGGGTAAGCTCTCGGTGACTGACGTATGTATGTATGTACAGGTGGTGGGTGCACTGTCAACAAGCTACAATTAGTGCGAGTGGAGTGGCGAACCGGCTCGTGGTCTCAGTTCGGGACTGATGGGGAACGGCAAGTGCAGTGGCAGCGGTTGCGCCGGTTGCTATGTACAGCTGAACAGCAAATGCGGCAATGAGACAGCGACACATTCCACGTGACTGCCAAATCCGCTCTTTGCGATTGAGTGACAATAAGATGTCTGTTCACAGACAAGCACGCGTTATAATATCTAAAAGCATGGTCTATCAAATCCGTCCGTGGCACGACATTGCGCCCTGTCTCCGCGCACTCCTCCGCGCATCCCGAGCCCGGCAAGTCTCCAAGTCCGATCCTCCCGGTCCATACCTCAGACTCCAGCGCCAAGTGACATCTCAACGCGCCTCTAAGCGCCGCGCTTGTTGTTTGTTGGACTCTGTCCCAGAAGGCCAGGCAGCAGAGTCAGACAATCCACATGATAACCAAGCGCATTCCAGATCCGCAAAAACGCCGTTCGCTAAAAGAGAAAAGTAAAAGAAATCCCCGCTATGCTACATAGGAGCCCTCGATCCAGGTGGTTCAAAGAGAAATGTTAAGATCGCTTCACTTCATCCACTTCTTCTTCGTCTTCGTCGTCGTCTTCTTCGTCTTCATCGTCTTCAAAATCGCACATGTCTTCCTCGCTGGCACTACCACTGAAATCTTGGTCTTCGTCACTCATGTTCCAAAAGTCGACGTCGTCCTCAACAGGCCTTGCCGGGGTATATGTTAATTCCGCCAGGGTCGGCATGCGCACATCACTGGGAACTTCCTGCTTCGATTTTTCCACAAGGTCCTTGGCCATTATGTCGTAGAGCTGTCGATCGTCGCGATAGAGAATGCTTGCGTCGACATGTGCAGGCGAGTTGATCTCCGGGTCATCCATGAGGAGCAGAACAGATCGTAGCACCGACTCAACGCCATGCAGCACGTTCCATCTCTCGCTTGCACTTTCGCCAGATTGTTCATCGTTGCCTGGCTTGTGTAAAATGGAGATGCACAAGTCGCCATCTTTATAAACGTTGGGATGATGGATACCCTTGGTGAGGAACTTGAACGTGGGCGGCTGATAAGGGTAATCGACAGGGAACTTCATGTCGGCCTGTTTAAATTCACTTGTTAGCTCGCCCGTCAAGGAGCCATGGGATTATTTCCCTCTGACCCTGAATCATTGCGGCAAAAGGGGGGGTAGTCGTACACGAAGATAAGCGCCATACCACACACTATCGGGGTTCACCACCCAGAGTCCAATCTTCCATCGCATCAGACCCAGCTCGTCCACCTGAAAATTCTTGTTAGTCGTGGGGGCAACTATCCGCCGAAAGGCTAGTGCGTGCGGACTGGAGGGTTCATCGTACTTCAATATGAACCCATTTCTCCTTCTGGAGAGCCTGAAGCTCCTGCATCAACCGCTTCTGAGCCATGCTTCTCTGGTCCGACCCGACTGCGAAGATGAGCTGCGCGTAACGGAGGCCAAGTCGCAAAGTTTGGCAGTCGGGTGAACAAATCAGTGCTTTTCGTTCCTCACGAACCCGTCAGACCGGCGGCGACGGGGAAATAGGTTGCAGTGGTCGTGGCGATTTCTGTCTGCGGTAGATGACGAGGCGGGCTCGAATGCGTGTTGAGAGCGGAATAAAGGCGTCGCTTGATCAGAGAACAGGTATCAGTCCATGCGTGAGGGAAGTCAGGCGAAAAGTGCTGGCGTAGGAGCGGCCTAATAAATCACGTCAACCAAGTCGAGGCGGGACGTGAGTGATGGCATCAGGTGGCCACAGACTCCACACATGTCTGCGAAACTTCAAACGTCTGATGTCTCCTTTCCTAAAACGGCTTGCGCACGGACCCTTCCCTGGTTTTCTTCTGCAGCCACTTTGGCAGCCCGCAGCGATGCAACTTCATATGCAATTCCATGCATCAAGGATTCAAGGCACATCAGCATGAAAGGAACGTCAACTAGGTAGAAGAATGTTACCATCAAAGGACTAGGTACTAAAATTGGAATTAAATCCACACCAAGAAGCAGCCTCGATGTGAATGAAATATGCAAGTCACGACTCACATTAAAAGAAGCCATGACATCAAAGGTCATTAGTATTAACGGAGCGTCAAGACTCAACACCAAAAAAATCGCCTGCATCAAAACCAACTATCGCTGCTGCTTCCGCTTCGCAATATTCGCTTGACGGACCCGCACATTGCAACACAACGCTCATCAACAACATATGAACAGCACCAAGAATCAAATAGGAAAGTGGCCCATGTCGTCCTCTTACCGCTCCCTCAACAGCGACTACATATCCGACCCTGACTGACCCATCTCCAGCCTCAAGTTGCATTGCGAGCATAATGCACCATCTCCCAGCCTACTTGACCTAGAGCCCCTGTACTGTATCGTGTAAGCCAGCCTACTCCCACAAGTTCAAGTCGGCCCTATGCACTCAAGTCATAATACACGCATGTCCCCGTCCGAAAATTATAAATAAATGCATGCTTCGACTTCCCCTTCCCCTCATATCCCGCCCGCCACGTATCAAGCTGCACATGCAACTCACGCACATACTTCCTCTCATTCATCGTCACCGCCTGCTCCACCTTCTTCCAGCTCTCATGGTCCGACAGACTCGTTTCCTGCAACAGCGAAATCACCTGATCCGTCGTCTCAACCGCCAGAATCGCACCATCCAGAAACGATCGTACCAGGTTCGCTGCACTAATCTGCGCCTGGTCAACGACTTGTCTACGGTTGAATTTCTTGCTCTTCGTGCTCGCGACGAGGACCTTGACTTCTTGATCCTGGCGGGCTTCGCTTTGGGGGCCGGAGTTGGACCCAGTGGCCTCGATAGCCTGGGATGCGCTGCTCTTGAGCTTGAAAAACGCCCGGGCGTCTCGTTCTTTTAGCTCGGGTCGGAGCCAGACCATAAGTTGGGATTGGGGCAGGTCCACGTCGGGCAAGTCTTTGCGGTGCATGGTCTTGATCTTGAGCATGGAGTCGGGCTTGACGACAATGATCCAGGAGTAGTTTTCGTCTCGGTGCTTGGAGAGCAGGTCTTCTGGTGATCGGGCGTCTTTGGCCATTTCGGCGCTGATGTCGTGGTCCCATAGTAGTTGGAGGATTTCAAGGCCGGTCGAGCGGAGGAGTGTCATGTCAAAGGAGGCAACTAGTATATCGCACTATCAGGTGTTAGACAATCGCTTCTTTTGCTTTTGCTCACCCTTTCGCCTTTGATCTCTTGTTTCAGGCTTTATTTCACGATCCTTTTCTTCTTTCTTCTGATTCCGTCAATATCAATACGGGGAGCGGTGTGCACAAACTTACCCTTCGCTCCGTAAAGATCGAGCTAGGATCCATCTCATGCTTCTTCATAAACGATTTCCCCCCCGTCTTCGACACCCGCGCCAACCGTTCCCAGGCAAGACTGAACCCGATGGCATGTCTCTCCTCATAGCGCCCCCCAGTTTTGAGCCGCTGCTCCTTGATGAGATGGTCGTACCGCCCACCCGCTGCAAAGACGTCCTTTACTTTTTTATCGTAGAGGCACGAAAATAGGAATCCACCGGCGTAGAAATTCTCCTTGATGCTATTGAGTGGATTGACGTAGATCTTGGTGGCGACGCCGAAGCGTTTGGCATATTCCGCTACTTCCTTCAGGTGGCCCATCGTGGAAGATGCCCTTTGGTACATGTCTCCACCCTCGAATAGAGTCTTGAGTCGCGAGAAGGCTTTGTTAGGAGTGTCTGCATAATCAGGTCAATATCTGGCGAACTTGGGGCTGAAGAGGTCGAAAGGACACATACCTCGAAAGTCAAACTTTTGAAGTTCGTCCACGCTTGTTGCAGAGACTCCTATGGCTGGCGATCGCAATTCCATCTTTACTTTCTGCCAAGTGTGATTGTGAATGTTCAGCCTGCTGAGCGCATCCGCTGCGAGCCGCCTGCTGGTGGTTTCGACGCCGCAGTGCTCAAAGATGAACTGCAGCAGGTCGGAATGTCCGATGTGGAAACACATTTGCGATTGCGACAGTGAGGGAAATGTGTGGATAATTTCGTCAAGAACCTTCAACACTTCTGCCTCCTTGAGCGCTAGATCCAGGGCGTCAGTCGTCACAATATCGAAGTCGACTTCGCCAAATATGATCGGCTGGCCAGTGTCCTGCTTGTCGCGGTAGACACTCCCAAACGAAAATGTGCGCTGCGGCATGGAGCCCGCCGACTGCTTTGCAATCATGCGCGCGTTGCCCATAGTCAGGTCGTAGGGTAGTTGTAGGACAGTGCCGTTGGGGTCCAGCAATTGCACTGCATTGTCGCCGTAGTGCGATGATCGGGGATATATGGAATTGCGAGGCATTTCCAGTGCGCCATGGTGGCGGAAGATGGAGTGGAGGATATGCTTGACAAAGCTCTGGTTTAGCAGCTCTTCCGACGAGGGGGTCGAAGCGAACATGTCCCAGGCATAGTCTTTAGCGGCATCGACCGGACGAGCGAATAGTGTAGAAAGCATCTTGCGATAGTAGGGAGAGCTGGGGTCTGCCAAGCCCGCTAGGGTTCGACGGATGGTTTCGCTCTCCATCTGAACGGGAAGTTTACCACTTTTCAACAAGTCCGCACTCGACGGGCGTTCCTTGGGGTTGTGGTTGACCAGAGATAGTACAATCTCCGTCTGCGTCTTCTCGGCAGGCTTAAAGTCTGACGGCAACACCGGCGCCAGCTGTCTTAGTTTGCCAATGACGTCTGCTTTTTCCATTCCGAGCATCGGCGGGTAGCACATTTCGAAAAATATGATTCCGAGCGAGTACATCTGAGGCAATCGTTAGTTCCATTTCGAATCGGGCTTCAATGTTGTTTCGAAGTATTTCGCGTTGAAGGGGTGAGGAGAAATCACTTACATCCACTTTTGTGCTATACATGCCATGGGCATCTGATCGCACTTCAGGAGCCGCGTAGTACGCAGTCCCAATACTTCGCGTCATATCCACTGTCTCCAGTGTGTCGTTATTATCGTTGTTACTGTCAGCGGTCTTGTCAACCGAGAACTGCCCGCTCGTTGCTAGGCCAAAATCTCCGATTTTTATATTGTCTACGCCCTCGATGCTGCTACTGATGAAGATGTTTTCTGGTTTCAAATCCCGATGCACGATGGACAGGCCATGGATATGCATCAGCCCCTCCAGAATCTGACGAAAGAGTCTCCATATCTCGACGGTGGATTTGTAGAGGCCACGGGATATCAAATCACGCAGTGTCTACTTGATAGTCAGCCAGTGTATAATAGGGAAGAAGCAAGGAGCATGAGGAAAAGGTAGTGAAAGAGCAGGTGAACAGAGAGGAGGGGGGTAAAGGTGACGAAGGTTCACTCACCCTCTTCTCGCAGTATTCCATAGAAATGTACAGAATAGTTCGATACGGCCGCTGGAATTTGGCGCGTTTCAGGCTAGATGCTTGACGATCCTTGTCCGTCAATACAGCACCCCGGTTCCCTACACCGGCTTCGTCAATACTCGACATATCGTCATCCGAGTCCTCATAACTATCCCCAGTCTCGCTATCGTCATCATATCCAAACTCTATGGCGGCTGCATTGGACGACATGAAATCGAGGCCACCGGTACTGGTCGCAAACTGCATATTCATGCCCACTGGCCCAGTCGCGCGTGTTCCTTCTTCGATCGATTCATCAGTGGACGTCTCGCCATCGCTATCGCTCGCGTCGACCACTTCCTCCACCCATGTGTTGTAGTATCGCACAACGGCCGGGTGGCTGAGCTGAGACAAGAGGCGCACTTCTTTTAGAATTTCCGTCAAACTCGCATGAGAACGCTGAGTGACCTTCTTGATGGCATAAATCTGCCCATCTAGCTTCTTGCGTGCCTTCACAACTTCACCGAAGCCACCTTTTCCAAGACGGCCCTCCTCGACGAAATCTTCGGTATATCGCGAAACAACGGCGCCTCGTGCCGTGGAGTCGCGTCTGAGCTTGGCGGGGAGGACTTGCAAAGATGTCAACGATGGCGTTGTCGAGATAATGGCGGAGGAGTCGTCATGAAATACGGGGGCATCGGTGGCGAGGAATTCGCTCGACCCGAGCTCAAAGGGGCGAGGGCGTTTCTGTTTGTCGTCTTTGAAGAACCGGCTGACCAGTTCCTGCAAGGACTGCGATAGGGTTAACGACTCCATCAGATTTCTCGGCGACGAGTACTTGCGTAGCACGTCTAGGCCAAAAATCATCTGTACAAATACAATGCCAAATTCCCAGACATCCGTCTTGTACGTGTACTGCGGCTTGGACTGTCCCGCAATCTCGGGTGGCAGCCAGTAGGCCGACTTGGCAGAGCTAAGGCCGGGAAGCCCAGGTTTCGGGGTGCTGGCGCTATGTATCTCTCGCTGATACCACGCGTCGGACAACTTGGGCACAATCTCGCCCCTGGACTCACGAAAGAGGACTACGTTGCGAGGATGGATGTCTTGGTGCGCAAAGTTTTGATTGTGCAAAAAATTAAGAGCGTCCAACAAATCCCTGGTCCATGACCGAACCTTGCCAATCTCGATGTGGCCTGCCAGCTCCAACAGCTCCTCCAGCGATCCCTTCTCGGCCATGGGCGTCAAGATGCTCACAGTCCAAATGTGCGCTGCGGTTGGGTTCGCAGGCGTTCCGCTCTCGAACTTGAAGTCCAATACGTCCACCAGATGCCGGTGGTGGATACGCTTCATCGTCTTGAGATCCTGCAGGCGCGACTCCAGAGACTGGAGCTGCTTCTTGAACTCCTTGGGGTCCTTACTGCCGCTCCGCAACGTGGCTTGCTTCAGAGCTAGAGTCAAATTACTTTGGCCGTTGGCCAGGATCGGTCTTACAGTGTAGACGACGGTGACTTTACCCTGCTGTGGATCACATTTTCCAGCCACAGACCTGAATGCAAGACTATTGCCGTTCTTATCGGTCGTGCTGCAGAGCTGGTCAAAGTCGACTTGCTCGCTATCAGCAGCCGAGTTGTCGCTCAGCTGCCCCAACAAAGCATTGGAGCGCCGACTGACCCTCGACTCCTTGGCCTTTTGGCGCTGGTGGTCAAGTTGCAGCTGGACCATTTCTGACATGACCCTCTCTTCCTCTCTCGTCGCTTGCTGCTTTTGGCGCTCCTGCTCTTCCTTTTGCTTCTGTGCCAGGAGGACAAGTTCAGCTTCATGCTGCTCGCGTTCCTCTTCGAGAGAAGGCAACTGCTTCCCTGAGGCCTCGGCCTGGGCTGCATCTTCCAGGATGTCACGAATACCTTCGACAATCCGATCCACCATTTCCTGAGACTCTTTGGCAAACTCCTTAGGCTCGGTGTCGATAAATTTTCGAATCTTGAATTTTGTAGCCTCGCGCAAGTCACTCAATCCCTTGATAGTTAAGAGGGGTGGCGTCCTGGGATAAGTTGCCGTCATGACAAAGCCGATTGTTGCAGCAAAATCATTGTCTGCCGAGGCGTTGATCCGAATGTCGAATGATGGCTCTGTCTTCTAGTACAGGCGTCGACCAGTCAGCTCTTTTTCATTTCCCGTCTTTCCTCTCGTTTTTTCTGGCTTTGCCGATGGAAAAACACGGTCTGTGTGTCTGGGCATGGCGGTGCAACCCGGTGCCTTACCTTCCAAGCACCATGTGTCGCGGCTTGCATGACGAAATCATCGCCATAGATGGCCTGGAGAGCAAGCAGCTCATTCTGCTGCAGCTCCTCGTATTCAATTTTTGCGTCGGGGGCCCTGGGCTTGAGGCCCGGGAAGCTTGCATCATCGTGTGTCGAGTCGTCGGTCACGGGCCTCTTCCCTGCACCAGAGGCTTGCCACGCCATAATCGCGTGAGGTCCAGGTAAGTACCACAGCCAAAGCTGCGGCGTTACGCGGAAGAGTCCATGGCTTCGAATGTGTTTTTTTGGATTATTGTATGCAATATATGGTGGCGCAGGGAATGGGGCGTTGTCAGAGAGGCAAGTCAAGGGAGACTGCGGCTCGAGTCACATCACTGACGTTGAGTGAGCCTCGTGAGTCGTGACAGACACTTGAACATTGGCGGGGTCGTTCTTGCCGCAGCCCGGCTCTGGCGGCAGAACGGCATAGACGCGCGTAAACAGGCCAATGACAGGGTCGGCCCGGCTACTCCTTGCGACTGCCGCAGACTGCAGCCTTGCAAAGTTTTTGACCGGTGACGGTGCTGGATGCTCGGCGGCTACTGTGCGGAGCTACCCCACACCGCTTACCCAACTTGAAAGTTGAGCCACGAACGCGGCACCACGCGCGCACGCATGGAGTAAACAAGCCATAGACACAACTTGCATCGTCATTTGGCATTCTTTGACTCACAACTTCTTGCTCGAGGAACGAGCTCTCGACGGATGCGCGTGTACCCAAGATTTGAAGACACGAAGTCTCGAACCCTCTGTAACCTGCTTCTGCTGCGCCCCCGCGAACGCCTCGTTCGCTGCGAACATGCTGGGGTGGATGTTGAAACGCGGCGAACACGCGCCGGAATCAGGTGACGGAGGTGCGAATCATATGCATGTACATATATATGGATAACGTCGTACGATTCTGACCATTTGTACATGTAGACACTACGCACATCGACCAGCCAGATACTCCTGCTCCCGTGTTCGCAGCCAGGGCATTTAAAAGCGCGCTATTCGGCACGCCGTCCAAACGATCCCAAGGTCGTCGACGCTCACAAGCCCAGCCTTCGTCCTCCAAAATGGGAGGCTCGGGCACGCCTTCAAAACCTCAAGGCATTCTCCTGACCCCTGGTACGGGAGCTTCCAAGAGAAAGCGTGTAACATTTGGACGTGACGTTCCAGGGGGTTCCACCCTCAGCCTCGACCGAATCACGGAGCTAGACGAATCGATCGATGCGGATTTCGCGCGAGATGCAGGCAGCAGGCCCGAAGACGTGTCTGACGATGAATGGGAGGAAGAAGACGAAGGTGAAGATGAAGATGAGGATGAAGGTCCTGGCTCTCGGGATGTCACGGTCGATTTGAACGAACCGCACTCGCAATCTGGGCGATACTGGAAAGAGGAGTTCCTAAAGTATCACCAAGAGGCGAGAGCTGAGATGGAGAAATTGCTCAAGTATAAGCAACTGGCCAAGACTTACGCTCAGCAAAAGGACGCCGAGGCCATACAACTCGCTGAGAGGCTACGAGACGAACAGCAGCGCGTCATAAAGATGGAGAAGAAAATTGCAGATAATGCATCCCAACTTGCCGAGCGCCGCCAACAATCGTCGGAGTCAAAAGAAGTTACAGATCTCCTGGACAAACTCAACAAACAAAGCACCCTAGCGACACAATACCGCCACCGCGTGCAAGACTTGGAGGCCCAGATGGAAGAATTGCGCAAGCAGAGGGTGAATGCGGCAACAGGCAGCGAGACACCCCGTCGGCGATACGCTTCATCGCCTTCTGTATCAACAACGCAAGAAAGACTTACGGAAACGCGCCGAGAACTAAGACGAGCCCGAGGTCAACTCAAAGAACTCGATTCCCTTCGAGATGAGGTGTTTGACCTGAAGATGCAGC
Organism: Claviceps arundinis; assembly: GCA_018360175.1. Taxonomy (NCBI): domain Eukaryota; kingdom Fungi; phylum Ascomycota; class Sordariomycetes; order Hypocreales; family Clavicipitaceae; genus Claviceps; species Claviceps arundinis. Next base: position 25,780 of record SRPS01000056.1, on the reverse strand, counting down.
TCAGAAAGGCCCAAGTACAGATAGCCGTGCACGAGAAGGAAGAGGCACGCGCTACAAGCAGCGGTCCAAGAACTCAGGAACTACGAGCCCTGCTCAAGGCGGCCAAGGAGGAGTCAAGGCGCAAGGATGACCAACTTGGGCAGCTCAAGCTTGACTTTGAGGCATACATGAAGGACAGTGACGCGCGTGATGCCGACACGAAGTCAGTCCTGGAGCGCGCCCAAGCCAAGATAACCGAACTCAAAAAAGAAGTCAAGTCGCTCAAAGGGACGGGCTCCGGCGCCGGACGAGGCGCATCACGACCACATAGCTGGCACCCCAGTACAGCCGAGGATAAGAACGCCCCGATCAAGGAGACCAGATCAGATGAGCTTCTCATGCGAGATAGCGTCAAAGCCCAGGATCCCGAACGGCGAAGCTTGGAGGAACCCGGGGAGATGACACGTCGCGCACAACGGCGGACACTGCGAGAAAAGTTCCGGGAAGATGCAGCAGCAGCAGCAGCAGCGCCTACTCCCTCTCCTGCCGTCAAGCCTAGGTGGCAGCCGTTTGTGCCTCGATCACCGCGAAACCGTCGTCTTTTCCCCGACGATGTAGTAAAGCGTCCAGGGATCGTACCACCGGAGCTTCCAGTGCTGTCAAAGTCGGTGCATCGAGATCGTGTTTCTGGCGCTACTGGTTCCGCTTCCACGGCTGTTGAGAAAGGCCAGATTGATCTGTTGTCGGATCAGTTCACGCGACTGGGCGGGCCTGGTCCTAATAACCACCTCAATAGCTCCATGGCGGTCAATACGTCCAAGGGGAGTTTGCCGCCGGAGAGACGAGCTGCGGCGCTTGCGAAGATTGATAGAGATATGGCGGAGAGGCGGAAGGTGCGGGCTCGGAAGAGTGCGGCTGGCAAGGAGAACATACGGCTATAAGTTATGATGGCCAAAGGCTTTTGTTGACTTACTTTTCCCCTTTGTCTTTTTTCATCTCAGTCTCAGTTTTATGTATCACTTTTCCCTCTTTTTTTCTTCAATTCACTGTCGTTATGTCTTAGTCGCATTGAGCACGGAGTTCTGGCTAAGGGTGGCTTTCCAGTCTGTATTGTCTGTAATGAGTTCGAGTCTACTGCAAGTGGCTAGTTAGCAAGTTTTGAGTAACATTGCTGTAATTCGTTGGTATGCAAATGATGTGCATGTGATGCGTGATGCGTGGTGCAGGTGACTTGCTGCACGAACACTCACGCTGGTGGCAATTCAAAAGCCATCGAATTATAGAACCTCAAGAGTGGCAATGTCTCCCCCGCACACACATACTCTTTGTCACAACTCGGCCTGAACGTCGACATCGACGTCACAGTTGCCCTTTCTCGTGATGCGCTGCGCAATTGAACCCCCAGAAGATAGCGCAGAGACTCAAGATAACCAAGAAGTCGAACGTGAAATTGCAGAATTAGAAGGGCGCCTGGCCGCTGCTAAGCTGCGTCTCCGGCGGCGCGAGACTTCACCGCAGGCAGTGCCGTTGCCATCCTCATCTATACCGCAATGTCAGTTTGACATACCCATTCCATCCAGATCGTGGCCCGTTCAAATAATTTATAGCGCAATTCAATCTGGCTCATCGGCCGGCCTCTCTCTAACACGAATAAACGCTCCAGCACCCGTCGACTCGCCCACCCATTTCCTCCTCTTACTGTCCGACTCACAGCTTCCTATCGGCTCCTTCGCCTTCAGCAGCGGCCTGGAATCGTACCTCGCGCATAGCATCTGCCTCGCTCGTCGCCGCCGCACAACTACGTCCAACACCACCACCATCTCACCATTCTCCTCCTTCCTGGCCCTCTCACTATCCTCCTTCGCCGCCACCACCTTGCCTTTCGTCCTCGCCGCTCACAGAGATCCATCCTCGCTGGCCTCTCTGGACGATCAGCTCGACGCAGCTGTGGTCTGCACCGTAGGCCGTCGGGCCAGCGTTGCGCAAGGCCGCGCCCTCCTCTCCATCTGGGAGCGCTCTTTCCGCAAGGCTCTCCCCTCTTCACAGGCGGACGTGCCCTATCTGCGAGAATTCAGCACACTGCTCCGACAGGCCAAAACACCGGCTGAGGAGCAGGGATCGGGGGGGGGAGAGGAGGATGTACCCCCACTTGTGTCGGCGCATCTGGCGCCGCTGTTTGGAGTCATCTGCGCTATCGTAGGCCTCTCGCTGCGGCAGACGGCGTATGTGTACTTGGTGAGCCATGCCAAGGCACTGGTGTCAGCCGCGGTGAGGGCCAGTATGTTTGGGCCGTACCAGGCGCAGAGGGTGCTGGCGGGGGAGGAGGTGCAGAGTATGGTGACGAGGTTAATCGAGAGGGAGTGGGAGACGGGGGTGCAGGATGCTGGGCAGAGTGTGCCGATGATGGATTTGTGGATAGGGAGGCATGAGGTGTTGTATTCGCGGATTTTTAACAGTTGATGCGAACTGCTTTGTCTCTTTTTTTATGGTCTTTTCAGCGTTCAGGAATGGCATGTCCATCGCAATTATATGATTATCGAAGTTACATGTATGAGTTACGCAGCGCGGGGGCGAGTCTGGCAGTTTCCTGATCACACATGATATGCCACTCTCTCGTTTCTGGCCCTTCTTCAAAGGATTATAAAAAACAGCCTCTCGGTCATGATAGTACTACTAATTGAAAACTGTATGCATAGTGTGCGCACTCTGAAACACAATGGAAACTCCGGAATCCTAAACAGTTGACGTGGGCATGCTTTCTGTCTCTTCCTTTCTATTTTTAATCCTTCAAGCACCCAGAGAATAACATGTCTGTCATGAGGTATCATTATCAAAATCAGCATACATAGTACACAGCCCCTGCAAAAACGCACAAACCCAACCTAGTCGTCGCTGTCGCTGTCGTACGATACAAGAGGCCCCGACGGAGCAGCTACCGTCTTCGGTTTCGTCACCACACCCACGTTAGCTTTTCTTAGAGCCGCCAGCGTGCTTGCGGAAAATATACCATCCCCATTCGCGGCCGCGAGTGACGGTGACGATGGCCCTTGTTCGAGCATCAGCGGCTGCTGGTCTTCTGTCTCGAATCCTCTGCGTCCCACTGGATTTACTGCGTTCGGGCCCCGCGCAAAGTGCACGGCATCTGGTGCTTCGTAGCCTTCCAACCCGTACCCGCTCTCGATGCGCCTGCGCTTCCTGGCCTCGGGATCCTTTCCCTCAATCTCTGCCACAAACTCGGCGGGCAGGGCTCTTCGGACCGCCTCTGCGGCTTGCTCCTCCACTCGCCGTGCTTCTCGGGCCTGGGCCATCGGGTTGGGATCGGCTGTGGCCCATCGGACGTTGAGAATCTCGTCGTGGTCTAGCGACTGGTGAGCCATGGCCTCGCGGGCGAATTGTGCGTTGGCTTCGTTTGTGTATGTGATGAAGCCGACGCCTCGTGAGTTCAGCACTCGGACTGGTTTCTGGTTAGTAGGTGATACCTCTCTGGCGGAAAGTGAAGAACGAATGTCAGAAGAGAAATATCCGTCACTTACTTCTCTCGATTTGTCCCCATTCTGCAAAATGCCGCGCTACAATCTCCTCAATGTCGTCCGATACGTGAATGCGTCCCACGTACACGGTTCTGTTTTGCCGCATGAAGCTTCCCACACCGCCCATGTCATCGCGGTAATCACTAAACTTTTCCCGCCCAAAACAGTCCACATTTGGATTGAACAGGTCAAACGTTCCCGGTATCCGATGTAGGAACGTGCAGTCCCGTCCTAGCGGGCAGATGCCTCTTGCGAAGCGCAGGCAGAAGAAGCTCCCCGTCGCATTGTCCGCCAGGGTGTATCCGCTGTCTCTTGCGAGATTGCACCGTCCCTTGGCCTTGGTCTGTTGGTAGACCTCTCTGTCTCCTCCCGCCCATTTGTTGAACCAGATATTGTAGGTCGTGCCGGTTTGCGGTGGCGGTTCTGATCCAAATTCGCTGGGGTCCATCTGTACTCGGGCTGGTCGCTTCTTCTTGCGCACAATCTTCTTGACTACTCGCTTTTCTCCCGTCGTGGCCACTGCCATGGACTCGTCCGCACCACTCGCGCCATTGATTGTAGTCACTGCAGCGCTTTGTTGCTCCTCCTGGTCGGCCATGGTTGTGTCTCTCTCACACTTCGTTCTTGAGGGCGGCGTCGGTGATGATGGCTGTTGGAAGGTATGCTCAGACAAGCTGGGCGAGGTTTCGTGGCGTTGCGTCGGGAATGCGAAAGCGGCAGGCGGTGGATGCTTTGGGGGAGCTGGCCAACGTCAGTCTGCCCCGCTGAATGTGATTCTGCCGGGCGGGAAATCGACGCAAGTTGCAACAACGGACCTCCTCACCATCTTGAAATCCGAATCCGCAACCCACGGCACCTCTTCATCACCCCTTTGTATATCAGAGAAGAAGACGGCACGCCGTCTATAAACAACAGAGGAAGCCATGGTCAACATTACGGAAAAGATCAAGGAGTGGGTGTCCCTCGGCACTTGCCCAACCGGCTCAATCGAAACACGGTCGACGGCCCGAAGCTAAGCAGAGTATAGGATCGAGGATGAGATGAAAAGGACTCAAAGTACGTTTCTGCCGTTCCTTTTTTTTGCTGTCAAGTCTCTTCTTCCATTTCTCACCTGCGCTCAACGTTCCACACCCGATTTATGCGCGCGCGTCCATGAGCTAACACCGCAGCAGAAAACAAAGCCACAGGTACCTAACGCCTACCCTCACTACCAGATCCCGAATTCCACATCCGACTCAACTGACACGCGGCCAATGATACTCGTTTATTCAAATAGAATATCATCTGGGTTTATTAAAGGGGTAAATCCTTTCCTCCAAGCTCCCACGCCACGCCCGAGATGCGACCGCGCAAAACTCACACCTTCAAACCACCAGTAAACTTGCGCGACTCCGCGCCCAATTACTAGAACCCGCCCCAGGAGCCGGCTCAGGCGGCGGCTCTGGCTTCGATGTCAGCAAAAGCGGCGATGCGCGCATATCCCTCGTCGGGTTCCCGTCCGTAGGCAAGTCCACCTTTCTCTCCAAGGTGACCAAGACGCGCTCCGAAGTCGCCTCGTATGCATTCACCACCCTCACAGCCATCCCCGGTGTGCTCGAGTACGGCGGCGCAGAGATCCAACTCCTCGATCTGCCCGGTATTATCGAGGGTGCCTCCGAGGGCAAGGGCCGTGGCCGGCAGGTCATCTCGGCAGCGAAGACGAGCGATCTTATTCTCATGGTTCTGGATGCGACGAAACGAGCCGAGCAGCGCGCGCTGTTGGAAGCGGAGCTGGAAGCCGTTGGCATTCGATTGAACCGCGAACCTCCGTATGCGCTCTTGTTCCTTGTTCCCTAATCCTAACCCCCTCCATAGACGTCATCTTCAAACTCCCTCAAATACATCCTCTTCGACCTCCCTATCCATATACTCCCTCTCAAACCGGGCCTTCCATCTACATCAGCATTTGAACTAACACACCCGCCCTTTCCTCCTCGTTTTACTTCTGTGGCCCCATCACACAGCAACATCTACCTCAAGCCCAAAACAGCAGGCGGCATGAAAATCACCTTCCAAGCACCCCCCAAACACCTCGACGAGAAGATGCTCTACAACATCCTCCGCGACTACAAAATACTCAACTGCGAAGTCCTCGTGCGGGACGAAAACGCCACCGTAGACGACTTCATCGACGTCATCATGAAGGACCACCGCAAGTACATCAAGTGTCTATACGTCTACAACAAGATTGATAGCGTCTCGCTTGATTTCCTGGATAGTCTGGCGCGGGAGCCCCAGACGGTAGTCATGAGCTGCGAACTCGATCTGGGTATCCAGGACGTGATTGATCGCTGCTGGAAGGAACTGCGGTTGATGAGGATATATACGAAGCGCAAGGGTGTGGAGCCCGACTTTGGGGAGGCCTTGATTGTGCGGAGTAATAGCACGATTGAGGATGTGTGTGATCGGGTTCATCGCACCCTCAAGGATACGTTCAAGTATGCGCTGGTGTGGGGGGCGAGTGCGAGACATATTCCGCAACGGGTGGGATTGTCACACGTTGTTTCTGATGAGGACGTGGTGTATATAGTGACGGCATGGAAGGCATGATGAATGCCCAAGAATTAATACTCTCAACACTACAGCGTTGGGTGTAGTGCTGGTGAAAGCGTTCCAGTTCTGTTTGAAGTAGGAGTTCAACGTCTCCTACTCTCATCACGAGTGCTCCCTTCTTGTGATCTTTTTCCAAGTTCTTTCCTTAATTAAAAAATCTGGAAAGCATAATTGATCCTCATGGGAGACAAGCAATCGTGGATTACCAGCCAACACCCACACAAGGATCTGCCTTTCGGATAGTACGTATCAATTCGTAAAGTGTGGCTACTATGTGCCCGCAACGCCATTCCAAGCAAAGCCCTTGCCAAAGTCCATGTCCAAAAACAGCCAAAACATCCTCGATTTCAAGACCAAGCAACAACAAAATTCCCATGACAGGGGCGTGTGAAAAGAAGAAAATAAAAGAGTCAACCCGCGTCGAGCCACGGATGTCTGCCCAAAACAAGAAGAACAAGAAGAAGAACAAGAAGAAAAGCAGGCAATCGAGTCGCAGTTACTGCTCAATCGACCGCGCACCAAGTACATTCTCCTCGTTGAGTTTCTTCGCGCTCGCCTGAGCAAATAGCGACTTGGGCTTGATCCTACACACACACACACACACACAAGTCAGCAACCGCGTCACCATCACATGTTCTATCAGTCTCTCAAAGAGGCGCCGGCAACATACTTGTTAATATGCTTATTCCTCAACGCATTAATCTTGGCCGTGCAAGGACTCATGATGTTATCCGACGGAGAAACATATGGCTTGGTCCTGTAATAGCAGATATTAGTCAATGTTGGCGGGGCTGACGATGCTGTCATGAGAGCGCCGTGCTCGGCGACGGCATAGAGAGGTAGAGTATAACGTACGGCTCAGCGGCCATCTTGGATTGGAACACCTGGCGATGGTACTCCATGCTTTTGACGTCCTTGGAGGGTTGGACCTGCTCCACGGGAGCGTTGACGTCCTTGTCACCGAGAATGCCCGACATTTTTGGTTTTGCGACGGAGATTTTGGTAGATGTGTGTGTGTTTGGAGAAGCAAGAACGGCAAGGCAGCGTTCGTGGGTGGTTTTGGGGAATGATCAGTCTTGTGGAGAAGTGTTTACTACGTAAGACAAAAATGATTAGCAAAGAGAGTTCTCGGAAGGGTCTTTTTCTCAGGTTTTTTGTTGCAGTGCAGAAACTCACCAGATACTCAACAGACCCGATTGTTTTGGTGTCTCAGCGTCTAGTCTTGTAATTTGTCTCGTACTGTTGCCGGACGTCTGTTGTCTTTTTGCAGTTGCTTTATATACGCTCGGCGTTCAGAAAAGTTAATGGCAATGAGTGATGAGTTGTGCTTGTCGCTTATACATAGATCGGCGGGTGGACTGGGCAACTATAGGAACGGGCGTTGGGCATCCTGAGCGTGAATTCTTTCACGCTCTTTGTGGACTCTGTTGGCAGAGCAACGGTGGATGCGGCGAGGTGGGCTGACAGCCTGACTGAAAGCCGCAACGGCACTCGCTCATTATAAGCATGTGGAGAAGGTGCGAGCGGCACAGTTGCGTCATCGGCCCGTTGCTGTGACTAGAACTTCCATCGGCTGTCACCCGTCCACCTGCGAGGCAAACAACCATTTGAGCACCGAGAGATACTTAAGTTGGATAATTAGGTACTCTCTCTCGTACAACACCGAACCCGCAAAGGCCACGGTCGACGGGGCAACACCCATATGCTGGCCGTGATTGCCATGGCAATACGGCAGTGCTATAATCACGCAGTGTCTTGGCTGCGCGGGGTTCTGCGAAGTCATACCTATGTTACACTTGCTACTCCTCATGGCACAGCCAGTGTGGTGCTTGGTGCTGAGCTTATCACTCTAATAATACACGGGTTTCGGAAATGCGGCTGTGAGATGATTCGCAAAAGAATACGGAGTAGCGCATCCTACTTGGCCAACTCATCTGTAGAGTACGCTGTGATTGTACGCTGCGAAAGATGTGCAAATTAAATGCTTAATGAGAACATGTCCAGATACATCAAGGCTGGCAGTATATTTCAGCTCTCCCTTTGGCGGTACAGCATCCCATCAAGTCAAAGTCTCAAATTCCTTCTTCTCAGTCTTTTGATCCATCGTTTTCGTTATAAATCTTGGCTGCGGTCCAGATCTCGTTCGCAGATCAAATCTTGGCTCCCCGCCGAATCCTCGCCCCAGGCTGCGCCGTCTGCGTTTCATACCTCCTCATCAGCTCCGCCGTCTTGTCCTGCTGCCTGTGAATTTTCTCCGCAGCCTCCCTCCCGCGCTTGTTCTCATTCCGTCCCATCTGCTGCAGGTGAACCTCATCGGGGCCATCCGCCAGGCGTAGCGTACGGATGCCCGCCCACGAACTTGCCAGCGGCGTGTCCTGACAGACCCCCGCCCCGCCGTACGACTGGATGGCGCGATCGATGACAGTGAGTGCCGTCTGGGGAATCAGTACCTTGGCCTGGGCGATCTCCTTAAGGGCCTTCTTGGGGCCGAGCAGGTCCATCTTATGCGCGGCGTTGAGGACAACTAGACGCGCGGAATCAATTTCGAGGCGAGACTTGGCGATCCATTCTAAGATGACGCCATGCTCGCGGAGGAGTTTGCCAAAGGGCTTCTTGCGCTCGTCGTTGACGCGTACGAGCATCCAGTCGAGGGCGACCTCGGCCTATATTTTCGGGAGTTGGTTAGCCAGATATTTACTTTGAGAGCGTGTCTTCGAAAGCGTAGGACAAGATGGGGGGAGTGCAATGACAAGACGGGGAAAGTGAAGCTTGACAAACTGTGAAAGTGTAGTGACAAGATAAGTGAGCTGTATAAGGAAGACGAAAAAGAAAAGAAAAAAACATACCGCACCAATCGACCGCATAGCATGATGAATACGCCCCGGCCCCAACCGCCCCTGAATAATCTCAAACCCCCTCCCCTCCCCCAACACCATCGCGCTCACCGGAACCCTCACATTCGTAAACGTCAAATGCCCATGCCCATGCGGCGCATCATCATACCCATATACCTTCAACATACGCTCAATCCTAATCCCCGGCGCATCAGCCGGCACCAACACCACCGACTGCTGCCGATACGGATCCCGATTCTCCTTATCCGTCTTCCCCATCACAATGTACACCTTGCACCGCGGATCCCCCGCACCGCTGGACCACCATTTCTGCCCATTTAGCACATACTCGTTGCCCTCGCGCCGGATATCCAACTCAATATTCGTCGCATCCGAGGAAGCCACCTGCGGCTCCGTCATGAGAAACGCAGACCGGATCTTGCCATCCATGAGGGGTTTCAGCCATTGCTGTTTCTGGGAATCGTTGCCGTATTTGGCTAGGACTTCCATGTTTCCTGTGTCGGGGGCGGCGCAGTTGCATGCCTCAGAGGCGCTGCGGGAGCGGCCGAGCCATTCGGCCATGAGGCCGTATTCGAGGTTTGTCCAGCCGGGGGATTCTTTGTAGTGGCCTCGGGGGAGGAACATGTTCCATAGACCTAGTTCTTGGGCTTTGGTTTTGAGCTCTTCGAGGATGGGAGGGTGGGATTCCCAGCGGGAGTCTCCTTCGCCGATTTGGGCTTCCAGGACGGGATCGGCTCTATTTAGACGAGGCGTTAGTACGGCAAATGAGGTGTTTTTCGTCAGTTTGGCTGTCTCTCTTTGTTTTTTTTCTTCGATATTCTTGTTCTGGGGTGTCTAGGCAATCTGGGGTACAGAAAAAGAAGATGCGTCGTACGGGATACATTCTTCTTCCACAAACTTGGTCACCACATCAATCATCCGCTTGGCTTCGTCGCTCACCAAGTGCGAGACCTGCAATGAAGAAACATGGGCGTTAGCATGTACACGAATCTCGCAACGACAGACTCAACTTCGGGAAATGAAAGATCGCATTCAGATTCCAACGGACGGGGACTCACGAGGGTGGGAATCTTGTCAGACATGATGCGGCTGTTGTTGAACCGGATACCACACTGGGGGTTTCTGTGAAGCAGATGTGCTTTGCCGATCTACTCGCTCAGACAGAGGTAGATGGATAAGGTATGTACGCAGATGCACAAGAAAGGAGACGTTATCTGCAGCATCAACCTCGGCGAAGAAGATGTCAATGGCAGACAAAACAGGCCACCAGTTTGACATTACAGTACGTACGTATGCATCACGGATCAATGAGCCGAGGCTCTCGAGTCTCAAGCAGCCGCTAACTTCCGTCCCGTCCATTCAGCGTGGGTCGCATCATGCATGGCGCATCGTTCGCGTGTATGTATTGGGACTTTTTTGTCTGGGGAGAACTTGGGGTTGCCGCAGCCTCGGTCAAGCTTGCGTGGGGCGAGAGGTCTTTTAGCGGGCGCAGGTACGTACGGAGTACATACCCTACAACAGATGAACGAAATGGGAAGTTTTTGTCTACTTCGTAATGTTGTCCGATCTACCTTCTCCACGTTTAAATAATCTTTTGATGCTATTGTCGCGATATAGCCCTTTTTCAGGAGAGATTTTGATACACATCGAGCGGAAACCAGGGCCTACTCATTCTTCTGCAGCACATGTTGGCCTCACCATTAGGTATGAACAATGGGCCATCGTAGCTGCAACTCAAGACACGACCAAAATACATACATAGTATATTCTGATGTGGCCCTCTTAAATTCCCATGTACAGTCGTCTCTTCCGTTGCTCTCGTGAGTCGTAGAGACATATGTAGCCCACCCTCTTCAGAAATATCACAACCACACAGTCAGGCAGCTCAGTTCCGCCCTGTCACGTAGTCATCCGTACACTATACCGCAACAGACGGCATGACGTTTGGCCAGCCATCATTCTTCAAATACAGCTCAACACATCAGGCAAGTACCCCCAAGCAAAGAAGAACAAGGCCATGTATAAAAGACACCCTGATGCGAAGTGACCCAAACAAAAAGCAATTCGACACCCGTATTCTACATCGCATGTCGACTCTCCGCCCCATCCCCCGAACCTCCAAGAATTCCTTTCCCTTCAATCTCACGGGTATGCTGGTCCACACTACTCGACCAGGAAAGAAAGTCCCCCCCTACCCCCCTTTGTACCATCTCTTCAACACACAGCGTCTTCCTCCCCTTTGACAAACCCCTTAGCAAGCGCAGCCGTCTCGATCGTTGTCCAGTGAGATATTGATGGGGTCGTCAAAGTCGCCGCTAAACTCCTCCGACTCTTCTTGAGCGAGAGCATTTCGTGCAATAACTGCATCCAAACGTTAGCACATCTGCAAGGAATAGAAGCACGGCATATGGATGGACTTGCCCTCAAAAGCTTGGTCAATGTTGATGGCCTCCTTTGCACTCGTCTCGAAATAGGGAATATCGCCCTTGGATTGGCAGAAAGTCATGGCTCGTTTATTGGAGATCTATCAATACGTCAGTTATTGCGCTCGTTGGGACAGATATCAAAAATCAGGCAAATCGGCATCGCACCACTCGCTTGCTCTCCTCCACATCAATCTTGTTTCCGAGAACAACCTGCACACTGTTAGAACCTATCCCGCGTAGTCTACCAAGATGCAGAGACTCAGGCCTAGAGGAGGTAAACGCACAAATGGAAAATTGGGGGGATCCCGAGGCGACGCCTGGATCAAAAACTCGTCCCTCCAGCTTTCAAGCGCCTCGAAGCTCTTGGCATTGTTGACATCGTAGACCAGCACACAGCAGTCGGCGCCGCGGTAAAAAGCCACTCCCAGCGATTGGAATCGTTCTTGGCCGGCGGTATCCCAGAGCTAAACACACAACACGTGCCTCCATCAGTTGACCCGTCCCACTCTGACATGGCCTGTAACGGAAGCAAGGGGCTGCGGGAAACCCACCTGCATGGTGACTTGTCTGTCATCGACCATGACCTCCCTCGTCAGGAAATCAGCGCCGATGGTGGCCTTGTAGCTCGCACTAAACTTCTTCTTGACCTGCACGCCAGCGCATCAGCTTCATCATCCGGGCCCGGTGCGACAGTTCAGGACAAACGGCCAGGTCATTCGTACATATTGGTTCATCAAGCTCGTCTTGCCGACACCGCTATCTCCGAGGATGATAACCTGTTTGGTCCGTCAGCTATCTCCGTTTCGTCTCGGCGTGTGGGGACAAGCCGTGTGTCGAGAATCGGATGTACCTTGAGGAGGACCTTCTTCCGCGAAGCCATGTTTGTCGAGTTCGAGAACGGTTTGTCTGAATCGTAGGTCGGTGGTGTTCTAGGTGCGGGAGCGACGAAGTGAAAACGGGAGCGGTCACCGAGGACGATGACGTTATGCACGGGAAGCGGTTCGCTCGCAGCCCGGGCTCGATAGGTAGAGTTGGGCAGCAAAGGACACTTGAGAGACGCTTGTGAGACGAGGGAACGGCCGGGTCAGAATGTCGGTTGCCTGGTGCAGCTTCCGCGGCGATTGAAGCAGGCACAAACGAAGCTGAAGCTGGAACGTTCACGGGAGGCGGTATCACAAATTAGATGGGTCGGCCGAGTGATGGGAAAGGAGTCGCTAGCTGGCTGCTGGATGCTGGCTGGCTGCGCCGTTGTTGGCTGTGGAGTCGGGGCTCTCGTCTGGCAATCTGATAATGCGGGAATGTCACGGCACCGTTGTGCTAATACGTTAGAACTTTTAGGCGTACGGGTGCCCGCAAACCGTGTTTAGTGACCATCTCAGTGCACTGTAACGCCCTGTAAATAGTGGACTTCTCACCTCTGCAGGCTCTGCGCGGCTCTGGACATCTTGATTCTTCGCATCGTACACTTTCAAGAGAGCACACGATCTCCCTCGAAGAATGAGGCTTGCACGACTTGTCGCCCACTCTTCGATCTTGATAGTAAGTGTTCTTTAACGCGGTCGCGAGCCCTGTGCGGCTGGGGATAGCGTAATTTAGTAGCCAAGATGCTGCAGCTATCGATTCGAGCCGATCTATCTGCTGGCGTGGCCTGGAGTACGTATTTGACGGGAGACAGTGATGCAGCAGGAATTGTAATTTGTGACGTATTGGGTCATCGTTCCAGTGACATGCTGCGGCCTTGCCAAACCCGTTATTATACCCGTCCAAAGACGGCCGACTTCAGTATGTACAGGTATGTACACACGAATACTGAAACGAATTCTGTGAAATGAACCCTGCCGATGAGGAAGAAAAAAGATGCTCAAAATTGGTCTGTAGCGCTTGATGGATCTTTGCCATCTGTCAAGGTGCCGGAAAGTGAGGCATGCAGCATGCTCCCTCTATCGCATGTACCCTTCGCAATCTTCGTACGTGTCTGAACATTGTCGTTCCGTCAAAAGCACATTTGCCTCGCTGGACGCTGGTCTATCTACACGGCGGCAATGACTGTTCTGCGTCAATTTACTCGTGGGTGTAACCTTTTGAACAGTACACCCACTTTAGATCCACGAGTAAGTCCGATTTCCTGCATGGTAAAAGTTGCTTCCATTTCTCATCGCAGCTTGATCAAAGTTCTGTGAGTGCAACAATCAATCGGATCCACTCGATCAAACTCCGCCTCGTCGTCCCGAACCCGCCGGTTCACTACCTTATACCTACCTACATACATATATACACTTTGACTGACTCACATGCACGGCGAGATGCTTTAAGCAAAGCTATGTCCGGCGCATTCGAACGAGGAGAAAGAGAATCGGACATGATATCATTTTAACATTCTTTATCTCCAGTATCTTTTCCCTCCATAATTTCTTCAAGCCATGGTCAATGACGAATAATAGGACCCTGCCGCTACACACTGACCTCGTGTTGAGGAATGGCCCCCACGACTTGATCCATTTTGCCGGCGAACTGTATCGAAGACTTGTCAAGATCCGCCAGTGCCTGAAGTCAAGAATGCTGCCTATGACGGTACAGAGTCCAGACTAACTAATAAAGTGACTAGTTATTTTTACTATTTTTATCATTATATGTACAACATACAATGTTGTCAAGGCAGATAGGTTGAGTTGGTCACTCTGTACACTGTACAACGAATAGTTTGATGAGCTGAACGACACGGAGCAGCGACATTCCTGCTCAGAAGAGGGCTACTCGCCCTTCTCTCATCAATGTACTGAACAGTTAAAACAGCTCCTTTTTACTCCGTACAGGCCGTCCACTGCGAGTCATATTGACCTCCGACTCTACGGAGGTCAACAATGACATCAACGGGGCAACGAAAAATACGCGCACCTTTGCGTCCGGCAGGGATGGCGGGAAAATCGATCACAAATGGATGCATCGCGTTGCCTTATTTCTTTTTATTCTTCTTCGTCTTGTTGTCCTTCTCCCTCCTCCCTTGCATGCTGCCTCATGTTCCAAAGTGAGTAAAGTGAATCTGATACATAATCTGTGATACCTGTCTCACCCGTCCTCGCCGTGTTTTGCTTCCAAACATGCTGTTTGGGCCAAATATCAGAAGTCACTCCGTAGAAAATTGAGAACCACGCTACCCCACAAAAGCATCCACCGGGCCTTCTTCCGCGGGGTGAGTCAAGACTCAAGACTTTTGTTGCTAAAATATCGTCAATAGTCAACACCGCCACTGAGTGCAGGCGCACGGGGTATATTGGCTGAAAAGGCGCGATGCATTGATGAGCCGTTCATTCTTGAGCAGTGAGGAGAGGCGCAGCCATTGACAATGCTGGCTCGACAAACGAGGACGTGGGGAGGGATCATGCGCCGATCCTGCCAAGAGAAGCACCAAAGCCCGCAGGAGTCCACAGAAACCCACAAGATCCCAGATGGCGGTCGGCAAAGCTACAATACGAACTTCGCATGGGCTTTGCCGTGTCTCTCGTATCATCTCCTTCCGTCCATCCGTTCGCTCTCCAGTCCATCCCACGACGGATAACCGTCTGGCATGGCCGCAGTGCCCATGTTGGACGGGGGATTGAGAGCGAGGGCACGAGGCGGATGACACGGGATGGGGACGGACGAAGACGAAGACGGAGGAAGAAGCTTTGAAACTCACATATATAAGGCGCGAGCCGTCGCCTCTTTCCTACGCTCTTGCCAGTCATTCAACCATCACCATCTCCTCCATCCATTCATCCATTCTCTCATCTAATTTTCCATCTTTCACTACCCTCACACAACCGTCATCATGAAGGCCTCCATCTTCGCCGCCGCCGCCGCCATGGTTGGCGCTGCCTCCGCGTCCAACGCCGTCGTCATCAACAGCTGCCAGTCTGCCATCTACGTGCAGTCATTCCCCTATGGTGGAGCGGCTCCCGGCCCTCTGACCACGGTCCAGCCTGGACAGTCCTTCTCTGAGACTCTCCAGAACTCTGGCTCGGTACGGTGTTTTCCCCCGCGATTGATCGGCTCTTTTGGTAGATGAGCAAAGCCCACTAATAAGCGTTTTCCCACAGACGGTCAAGATCGCCACAACCAAGACCCTGGACAGCCCCCTGTTCTTCGGCTATTCCTTCTCGTCGAACCCCAACTATGCCTACTGTGAGTCGAGATGATGCTGCGGTTCCATTCCAACTTCCCCAGGACAACAAGGACATCCCCTGCGGGAGGAATCTTGCTGGAAGCTTTTGCTGACTCGCGTTCCCGCTGCAGATGAGTTGAGCACTGAATGGGGCAACCCCTTCGCTGGCTCCCACAACAGCCTCTCCCCCGGTGCTGGCTGCAAGATGTTTGACTGCCCGCCCAACGATGCCGACTGCTACAGCACCCCTGCGCACAAGATCGTCTATGGCTGCCCTCAGCCCGTGGACCTGACTGCCCACATCTGCCAGTAAGCTTTGGACGTGGATGAGGACGAGGACTGAATGGATGGATGACGGGGTGAGGGCCAAGGAGCATGTTTACTATGCCAGTAATAAGATTTAGTAATTATCCGCAATGCCATTAATAGCCAATAATGAGACTTAGACACGATATTACGCTTAAAGAAACCCAGTCATATAATAGTGAGCAAGTTACCAACATCTGCACACTCACTTTTGCATACTCCGTAGGTATGGTACCTACATACCCCGGCTGCAGGCCATTACTCCTCATAGCATGTAGCCTTCCATTTCGCCTCGTCAAACAAATTCCCTTCGCTCAGCCTGTCCATCTCAGCAACAAACCACTCATCAGGATCCCCATTGGACCATTGGACCCCCATGGAAGCTGGAACCACGTTTATCCCACCTCTTTCGCACCAACTTTCTTCGTCGAACAGCTACTGTAGGTACAGTGTACATACCTGTACCCGCACTCTATATTTGGAGCGGGGGTCCCCCTTCAGACCCTTGAGGCTTTCCCCATGGGCCATTCCCCCCGGCGGGAATCAAGCAGTGGCGCCATCTCGCGTCCCGTGCGTTTTAAGCCTCCAATCCATCGATTATGTAGGTATGCCGTCTAGATACGGCAAGGGGCGGCATGAAGCGGTGGCTTCAAGCTTGTTTGCCATGGTGAGAAGTCACGTGAGACATTGCTTCCATAATCCAAAGGGTCCTGTCACGTGCAGAAGAAAGGGGAAGATGACAAGATGAGTTCTCCTCGCGCTTTTGCACTGGGTCATTACAGAGTACGAACAACAGGTCACATACGATACGGAGTACAAATACTGCTTTTATCCGGAGAAGAGGAAGACTATCTGTTCCGTAGAGTTCAAATTAGGCTGCATGGCTTACAGTTTGTGCGTCCTGTGCTCTGTTGTAGTGCGTCGCTCGCTGCTTCACCGTGTTGTTGTGCGCCATTTCGCGCGACACGGCATACCGCATCATGCCGCGGCTGCATGCTGTGGACTGCGAACGTGAATCTCTCCCAATGACAGAAAGGTAATCATGAAGGCCGATTTGTTGTATTTCATGCAGGTCCATCATAACTTCGTAAGCCATGACAGCCTCGCGCAAGTTCAGCGTCAGCGCGCGCCGCGAGTGCATGCAAGGTGTGGAGCACCAGAAGAAGCGGCCCCTTTGTGCGACAACAACATCATCACCAAACCCAACCCACGACTTGCATCTTCACAGATCACCCCTCATCATGGCTCGCCCCCATCCATCACTTATCTGACGGGTAGCTGGCTGCGAAAATGACACACTCTCACCATGACCATCCCATCCTCTTCATGACCCATCACCACAATGGCCTCCATCACTGCCTCCCTCTCCCTCAAGGCCCAGCAGCTCACGGACATCGAACTCGCCATCCTCATCTGCTTGGCCACAGACGAGCACCCCATCCTCACCACCCCGGGTCATAACATCGACAGCCTCGTCTACGAACTCTGCCTTCTCGTCCCCAGGGTCTTCCAACTCACCCATGTCATCATCTACTGCAGCCCCTCTACGACCCCCGAAGACTTCGCCTCCGAGCTGCTCGTCTACTCCATGCCCCCGTCGCCATGCTCAACAGATACCCCCGAGAGTATCGCACTGCAGAGAAACCGCCTCACGGCCGGCAGCTGCATCGCGCACTGCATCATTGCCATCAATTTCGACCTCGTTCCGCATATCATCCAGATCCAGGTCCTGGAAATGCTCAGGACGAAACGCATCTTGACGCGCGGGGCCGTGCTGCCGGTTCCGCAGCGCTTTGTGTTTATTCCAGTCATGGAGGCAGATGCGCGAGGGGAAGTCCCGCGCTTGACGCCGCATTTGCATCATTCGTTTGCGATGTCGCACTGGCATGATCCGGAGGAGGGGTACGTGAATATGGAGGCAGATGAGATCCGTGAGGCCAAGATTGAGAAGCGGCAGAGGCGGCAGCAGCAGCAGCAGCAGAACCAGGAGGAGGCCTCGACCTCGGCCGGGCGAGATATAGAGCGCGGGGAGGGGACTTCAGCTGGGGATAGCGTGGTGAGGGGCGAAAGCGAGGACTCCGAATCTGATGGCGAACTTGATCCCCTTGATTTCTTCATAACAGAAGCGGTATGTTACGACAGTGTTTATCTTTTTTTTCTTTTGGGAAACAACACAACACGAAACAAGAAGAGCAAGAATGAGAAGGAATCCAAACAAGCACAAGCACAAGACAAATCAATCAAAAATTTGTATACTGACAATCTGCCGCCACACATCATAGGAAATACTCAATCTCACTGACCGAAGCCAATCCGTCCATATCACTGCCGACCTGAAGCGCTACCAGATGGACATCATCTCCCACCTCCGCATGCATCGCGCCCTCCAGGATGGCATCAGCCCCATCGCAACGATACATTTTGAGAAACTCATGCGCTGCTTAGCGACCATCCATAACTTGGACTACGTGACGCCCGAGCTCGCGGCTCTGGCTGCCAAGAAGACGTATCTGCATCGGATGCGCATCACCGAAGCGGAAAATGAGCGGAGTATGCAGTGGGGGAGTGATTTGAGTGCTGTGGAGGCTTTGCTGGATGGGCTGCGGACGGAGAACATCATTGATGATGTGCTGAGGGCTGTGGCGGCGCCGATATAGGGTGTCTGTCTTGCATACGATACCTACATGGCTTCGGGTTCGTATTGCGAGAGTAATGATTTATGATGGCTTGACGAA
The DNA here is from genome assembly GCA_018360175.1 of Claviceps arundinis. NCBI lineage: Eukaryota > Fungi > Ascomycota > Sordariomycetes > Hypocreales > Clavicipitaceae > Claviceps > Claviceps arundinis. Next base: position 7,216 of record SRPS01000056.1, on the reverse strand, counting down.
AATTTACGGTGACGGGGGCCGGTTTAGCAGTACAGTCTGCTCTGCGTTAGGTAGTTTGTATGGCGAGAGGTACGGTGATGGAGGGTTGAATAGTTTGTATTATGAGAGTCACGAGTCACGATTCTTCTGTAAATCCCCTACATACGAATGACGTAACACGTTCCCATGATATGCTGCTTGTGTTTTTGCCAGTCCCTCCACTTGGACCCCTCGAATTAATTTCCATAGACTGGTATCTGTGCTATGACCCCTGGGCTGTCTTCCATCTGCAGAGCCGTCTCTGCAAAACCGCGAGGGCGATTGACGCCGCAAGGTCCTCGCCTGGCCCACTCATATCCTCGTGTCTGTGTTTCTATAATGTACATGAAAGTCGTGCCCGCACCGCCCCCTCCCTGTACAAGTTGGTGATTATGTTATTGATATCACCGGTTGTCAACGTCGTGTGAGTCGTAGCTCTTTCTATGAGATTTGCTTCACCTTGCACGACCAGCCCGAGGCCGCTTCCAGGAGTGGTAGACTAATAAATCGGGAGTCAGCATGGATTGAGAGCAAAATAGAAGTATATGCAGGAAATAGAAAAGGGAACTGCCCACCTAGCACCAAGACACCAGCCCAGCTCGTTGCCCTTGATCTTCTTGGCAATCTTGACCTCTCGATCAACCGGCATGTCGTAACCATGGTGGAGAAGAACCGTCATGAAGTTGAGGTCCAAGCAGTACTGCTCCCGGCCCTTGAGCTCCTCTAGAGCACCCGGAACGCTGTCAAAGGTGCCCCAGCCTGGCTCGCCCTTGCAGACAGTCTGCGCCAGGTCGTGCAGCTCACGGATGGTGAACGAGTCGGGCATACCCAGGGGGTGAGTGCGGTCGTAAAAATACGAGAAAATGTAGACGTCTTCCTTGGCAAACGTCTTGGCGAGCGAAGGCTGGTGCACGCCGTTGAACGAACACGGCGCAAGCTTGCAGTCCTTGTCCTTCTCCAAGATCCTCTCGGCGAGGCTGCGGCATTGCGAGGCGTGCGATGCCGAGGGCTCGGCAGGGCCGGTAAAGTTGTACGTCTTTTTGTTGTCCTTTGTGAATTCGACCTCAATCTCGCGGTTTCGACCAGGCGTAAGGCATGGGTGCACAATGGCTTTGGTCTCCCACGACTTGTCAGAGCTCTTAGACTTGGCCATGTCGTTGACCAGGAGTCGGTGGATGGCGTTTCGGGCCTCCATCAATCCGTAGCCGAGATGCGAGTGCTGGTACAGCTCAAACTTTTGGCCGCCAAAATCGAGCGCAAACTTGTGATCGCCCTCGGCGAGCTTCTCAGGCATGCCCCCATCCTTGGCCGCCTTAAAGGTAGGCTGGAAGACAATCTGAGTCGAGCCGCCACCAAGATCAAAAACGGCCGCCGTCTCGCTCTTGTCGGGTCCGCCAATCTTTCCCAGCAGGTAGTTTGTCGTGATCCATGCGTAGACACCTTCATCAGCACCGTCCATGACCGCGACACCGCCCTTCTCATTCGAGACGACGGGGAACGGGTAGTCATTTTCGAGATGTTGCCGGACCTGCTTGAGGATTGCCTCGGACTTCTCGGGCCCAACCTTGCGCAAACCAGCCGTGGCTTTTACAGCAACGGGGCTGCACCCCTTGAGCTTCTCGGGAACGTGTTGCATGGCAACGGCCATCAAGGGATCCAGCGTCTTGGCGGCAGCAATTGGGTCATCGGCATACTTGCTCAATCCACCAACCTCTTTCTTGGTCATTTCAAACTCTTCCTTCTCCAGTTCGGGAACCGGGCCGCAGTTGTTGAATTTGTACACGTGAATGCGAGAGCCTGTGCTACCCGCATCAATCATGAGGACGTATTGGACGAGGGGCTTCTCCTTGGAATACGGCTTGGTGCATCGGGCGGTTCCAGCCGGCGAGTCAACGGCGACCTGTTCTTTTCCGCTACTCGGTGTCTTGCTGGGCGATTTCTGCGAAACTTGATTATGTACGTCAATGCCGCGCGGTGACAGCCAGTAAAACATGAGGCAGACGGCCAATACGATGGCGACCGTCTTGGCCCATCGCGTCTTCTGCGACTGTGACATCCACTGTTCCTTCATCCTTGAAAAAAATGAGCCCTGCGACGAGGGGCCGTCTCCGTATCGATCTGGCTTCTCGTGGGGGTCGTAGAATACTTGTTTAGTCGGCAACGAGACCGACTGTTTTCGCATACTAATTTTCGTAACAAAGCGGTGGGCGAAAAGAAGAGAAGAACGGTCGATGGCGAAGAAACGAAGAGGCGAAGGCAGATTTCGATCGCCTTTGCAACCCAATTGGTGATAGGACAGATAGGCTCAACAATACAGCGAGAGACGCCAACAATTCCCCATGTGAGCTGTTGCGCCTTTCCTGCCTCAAGGGAGCGTGATGAAGCGAAGAATTGTAACAGGATGAAGAAGAGAGGTCAAACCTAAGGTCGGGAAGACGGGAAGAAGCAAAACATGGAAGAATAGTAAGGGGGATGGCTGCAAACAGGTGCGGGATGGTGGTTGGTTTGGTTGGCTGACAAGGCACTTGGTGGCCACTGGCACGGATAACGCAGGATCGCCTCCCGTCACTACCGGCGAATCAGCATCGCCTCTGCCACTTGATGATCTGGGCCCATCGGATGCCTTGAAGTTGCCACCCACCGATCGAAAAGGCAGAAGTACCTACAGTGGCCCCAATTAAATAACACGAAACTTCATCTACTCGATACATTTCAACGGGTGACCAGCAAGTTATTGAAGCAGTCAACTATTAAACTTTCACTTGATTATAAACTCTGCTCAATTGCGCATCTTTGACATATTAAATAGTCCGTTTGCAAAAATGTGAAACAAATAGGTGTGGTGATCCAAATGTGTTCCAATTTGGCGTTGGGCGTTATTTACTTGGTGGAGCTTACCTTAGGTACTTCATAGGTACGTGAGCCTTGAGCTGAAATAGGAAGCGAACAACGACACGGATCTATAGAAATTTGCTGATGTATTTCGGAGGCTTGACAAAGAAATATCTTGTCAAGTTGTATATATGTGCCTTAGCAGAGTCAAGTACATAGCTGAAAGCATATATTTACATCGCAGCCTCGCAGGGCTGTAGGGAGCAGCAAAGCACAAACACAGTGGCCGACTGGCCAGACGGCTGCCACTCCATTTTGCAACAATGCCTTCGTGACTAAATAAGTCTCGTGTGCTACATTACACCACCTGGGAGCGCCAAATATAACTCCAAAACATCTCGTCAAAATGTTGAGCACTACCTCCCTAGGTAGGCAGGTTACCCTGACACTGTCTTGTGCTTTCGTACATCATACCAGTACATAAGGCCCTCTGTGCTGATCTACCTGCCTTCAGCTTCTTCCTAGACAACTCTTGGTTTAGCTGGCGCCGGCCGCTCCCGGCCTTTCAACATATAATATGTATACATGTAAACAACAGAGGCACGAGAAGATTGGGCTTCATTTATCATTATTGGATTGGCGACTTGTGAGAGAAAATGGAATACAGGTATCGCTGGCGAGGTGGGACTCTGAAAATGCCATCAGCCATTGACGAGGGTGTGGACAAACTCTGGGGATGGATGGAGAAGGTTCCATCCCGGCTAGACAGGCTCGTGGAGGGCGAAGGGACACCAGGAACACGGCTGGCGCCCACAAAGTCAGGACAAAATGACCAAAATATCGGTTGCCGACTAGATTTCGGCGTAAAATTTGAGAAGGACGGACAGACCGTCAGGCGATACAATCTGCAAATCAACTCGGGGGCCAAAAACCCCACACTAAAAGCCTTGGCAAACAAGGACAGCCACGCTACGTGGTCTTACGCAGATACATACCACTCGAAGAAAAGCCATCAAAAGAAAGCTTCGAGGGAAAAAAAAGAGGCCACCCGGAAAAAGGCCGACCAATTTTTGCAAGACCTGAAGTTGAATATCAAGAAGTTGGACGGCGGCAATAAAAAGTGAGGTGTATCGAGGAATATGCCATGCCAGTGCTGGCAGCCGCAACACGTGACGGCCCAGCCTGCACCCCACTGCACCCCAACTTCAGGTCTTGCAAAAATTAGTCGGCCTTTTTCCGGGTAGAGTGTAGACTCTTTCCTTTCCTCGAAGGTTTCTTTTGATGGCCTGTCTTCGAGAGGTATGTCCGCGTAAGACTACATCGCGTGGCTGTCTTTGTTTGCCAAGGCTTTCAGTGTGGGGTTTTTGGCTCCCGAGTTGATTTGCAAATTATATCGCCTGACGGTCAGTCCGTCCTTCTAAAATTTTACGCCGAAATCTAGTCGGCAACCGATATTTTGGTCATTTTGTCCTGACTTTGTAGGCGCCCGCCGCCAGCCGTGTTCCTGGTGTCTCTTTGCCCTCCACGAGCCTGGCCCTGTCTAGCCGGGATGGAACCTTCTCCATCCACCCCCAGAGTTTGTCGACACTCTCCTCGATGGCTGATGGCATTTTCAAAATCAGATTTTTGTTCTTTCACTACGTCTTTGTCAGCAGTTGTTTGTTCCATAAAGCTTTAGAATGCAAGAATTTGGCAAAGTTGAAACATGTTGGACATTCTGAAATCTGGAAAAAGGCTCACCTTGTCGATACACTAGGTATAAGTCAACGTCCACAACAAAAGTTGGAGTACGAATACGATAGCTGACAAGCTGTAGCTGCAGAGGAAAAAAACTGGCCTCAACGGCACACGTGGAAGTGGCCACTGCAACGCCTTTTTCGAAGGCAGAAGTCATGATGGTAGAACAAGGAATTTGTTTCTTCCCAATACGTCTTCGTCAGCAGCTGCTTGTTCTATAATGCGGTAGAATAATAGAATTTGGCAAACATGTTGGCCGTTCTGGAAAAGGGCTCACCTACAGACTACAGTCTGTCGTAATTCTTCAACTTCTTTTATGTTGGTTGAAACTTGAAAGTTGAAAGTGCATCGATTGCAGAAGAAGCGGCCTGAACAGGTTACGGCACATGCGGACATTGCTTAGGGCTTGCTTATTAGGGTTGCTGACAACTGGACGTGGCTACGGACACCTGTACATGGCCGCTGACAACTGTTCGTGTCGTCAACGATCAGGCACATGGTCTCACAATAGGCTCACATCTCCTGGTACTAGCTGGTAGTAGGTACAATGACACCAAAGTTGTCCACTCTTTCCTTTCTCTCTCTTCTAGATAGCTGTCATGGATATATCATATAACAGATTGTTAATTTGTTCATGACGGTTCACCCCACGCATATACGCAACCCTCGCGAATTTCTTCCAACAGAGGTCCTGCGCTCAAGAGTCGACGAGGACACTCATATTTATACAAGCGAGGGTAAGGCGCAGTGCGCTTAACTTGGCTTAAGTGGCCACTGGCTGATCGGGGGCGAATCCTACGTACTTCATCGTCGCAACTTCACTCGCAGAGTCGCAACCGTGAAATGCGGCTGCCCAGCGTTGGGATTGGGAATCTTGGCCACGACTTCTTTGCCATTGTCCATGGAAAGCAGCAATGCTCTATTGTACATGCCATCGGAGAGTTTCTTGATGCTCAAGCAGCGATCTGCTTGCACTACGCATGCTGCGCGTCGCGCAAGCTCGCCGACATTGAATTCACGACGGCGCTGTGCAAGCTGGTGTTCTTCGTCCCTCACAAATCGACCTCTCGTGAAATTGAAGAGTTCTGTAGAGTCGGGTGCATCTATTTCCGGAGGTATTGCCGTAGTCCAGGCCGACTCTATTCTACTGGTCAAGTCCGAAGTTTTGTTCGACTCGCTGGAGGACACTATTCGCGCTGAGCTGAGCTTTCGTCCTATGGCAAGAGTAGAGGCAGTTGCGATCGTGCGAAGGGGTGACACTGTGACAGTCGATGACTTGGTCCATCTTTCATGGGTCTTCTTTCCGCCATAGGTATTGCTGACCCGAAACCACTTTCTGAGATGAAGTTTTGGTGCGTTGGGCCGACGGTCACTCGGAACCTAAGGCGCGTGTAGGTGCCTACACAGATTTTGACGATGCTTATGAGTTATGTAGACGCGGTCTAGAGCAGAGACTCAACCAATTCTCGGGTCACTGGCAGCCGGGCAGAGAGGGACACACAAGAGGCAATTCGACCCAATTCTGCAACTGAGGAAAAATTCCGGGGTAGCCCGCCGACACAATGGTGGCTGCCAAGGGCATAGGTTACAGGTACATATGTACATAACGAGCGAGATGTGAAATGTAGGAATCGTACCTACCTAGGTACTCCGTAGAATCTGCTACATATTTGAATCTGCTATATGAACGTGTAGGCTAACTAGGTCAGCGCCGCCCTCTCCGCCCTCACTGCCATCCAAGGGGGTGTTGACCGGTCCTCTGCCTTATCCTCGTGTGAGTCGGCGCTGGTATGAAGTCCGCCGGCCCCAATTGAAGGTGTTGTTGCTGCTGCGTCGTCGGCGGAGGTTGAAGGGGCTGCCGGGCGAAGTGAGGGTGTTGTTGCGCCGTTGGAGTGGAGAAATGGTGATTCTGCGTGAATTGAGGGTGTTGCTGTGAAGGTGAAGGCCGGATGGCGGAAACAGATTGCGGCTCTTTTACATGCCGTAACTCACGGGCCGCCCTCTCCGCTCGTGCGGCCGTCTGTACTTGTGGAATCTGCCTTGCACCGGCAATCTTGCTTACGACCACGACAGCAGCGGAAGCACAGCCTAGACGTCTTGCCATACCACTGCGACCGAGCGACGTCGAAACCAAGCGGCACCTCTCACCTGTGGCACGAGTAAGAACGATAACATCTTCCCCAAACAATGGAATTGGCTTATTCTAGTGTCGAAGATAATTGAGGTCAAATGTGTACAAGAATACACAAAACGCGCCCGTTATAGTTGCATACATTGTCCCGAAATTCACCAAGGTAATCAGTGTCTTCTCATCGTCCTCCCAGGAGATCCCACCATGCGCCGTTGTTCGTGATAAAACTGAGAAATATTTCCAAAATATAATCAGTGATAAAATGATCTTTACGCAATCGGTATACCGAGCTCTTGAGTGAAGTTATTGCGTGCGATGGTCAAGAATGAGAGGAAGTACCTTTGAAGTGAAAATGGAAATCATTATTTTTTCAAACTGAGATATTTTTGAGGCACTCGGTTGATGTGGAGCATGAAGAACAACTGACCCTGACCCCTGTTACATACCTGACCCTCTCAACCACCTGACCCTCTCGCTGGCCAATCATCTTCGAGATTT